>BMAW01048202.1:113862-151034 GCA_019974015.1 Nephila pilipes
TGGTGGCACTTCATTCAGGCTTAATCTTGACGTAATTAAATGTAGAGATTTCTAAACAGTAAACTATTTACATAAACCTCTCTCTATTGTTTATTCATCGCATTCTTTTGTAACGTTCAAAACACAGCTTTTAATTGAGGACAAAAATAATATCATTTCGAACCTAAAGAATGGAAATCATACAGATGATTATGTTGTAAATAATAAAACTATTAAATTAATACTGCTCAAAGCTATATATAAAATATTAAAGCATAAAATAATATTCTGTTTAGGTATTAAAATTAAAGCAATCGATAAACTATTAAATGAAAAGTACACGAAACTTGATATATTAATTTTTGCCGTAAAATGTGAAAATAAAATAAGTTCTTAGCATATTAATCAATTATCGACAATTAATGAAAATACGTGATTTCCCCCGGTCATGAAATAGTTGATTTTAATACTGGATTGTCCTTTTTAGACGCTTTGAATTATAATTAAAAGGCCCGTAGAGGGTCATGGCACATGAAATACTCAGGGTTATGATTTGCCATTTCGGGAGGACATGGTTCTTTCTCCTCTTAGTGGTGACCTTACATCACTCCCAGATATACGTTTAAATAATAAGTTCTGCAATATTAGACAACACTTTCACAATCATTCACATGAAGTCGACAGAGACACACATCACAATCGTGAAACACATGAAACATACGCATTCACAACCCCCATATCATGTATACGAATCAAACTTCAACGGTGCCCCCCTCCCTTATCTACCTTGAGGTATGTAATATTGATTATAAATTAGCCTTAAATTTGTTCGTTCAATAAATTAAGTAAATCCGCTAAAGTATGGTATTCTTATTCACGTCATTTTTCTCACTCACTACATTCTATTCTCAGCAATGAACGGAGCTTCTTCTCTCACTTATACGATCCTTTGGTCTTGTTAAATAATTATAAATTCAGTTAATCTCTAAATTTATAGTTTTGAATAAATAACTAAATCAGAGAATACAATTTCGTATCAATATGAACTTTACAGGGTGTCCGAATCAAATGCCCCTAATTTGAACTATGGATTTTAAAAAAAGTCTATCTGCAATACATTGGCGATATTAAGAAAACTTGACTGCCAGAATTCTTAGATTTTGTTTAAATTTTTTATTTTTGCTTATCGCGTGTATGATTTTTTGAGCCGGTAAACGATAAAATTAGCAATGTATTAAGAGTAGGCCCAAATTATTCTCTGATATTCCGAACATAAATTCGAAATAACAGTGTAAAGAATATTTCGAACAATTTATATAAGAAATCCATCCTATGTTAAGAACGTTAAAACTATCAAAAAATGTTCCTCTAAACTGGCACTGTATAGAAAATATCCGGAGGTAATTGGCGTTCATTTTCTGATGCAAACGTAGAAGGTGTTCAATACACATTTTTTTGGAGTTTTCAGGAGTCAATCAGGATGACATCTTCTGAATTATTTATGCCTCTATCGATTATTCCTAATGTACACTCATTCCCATAAGAATTTACGCACCAAAAATGAGTTGTCAGAATAAAACGAAATTTACGTACATCAGTACAACGATGATGTACGTAAGTGATTACAAAATCAAAGCAAAATGATCATTTACAGTTGGAAAACTTTCAAGCGGAGGAAATGTAACGGAGGCAGTCCTGTAAAACGCTCGCTGTGTGTGAGCGAGCATTGTCCTGTTGAGAAATGACTCCGGGGAGCCCTGCCATGAGTGGCAGCACATGTGACTAAATAAAGTTACTATCTTTTCTCTGGGCTATCACAGTGCCGTGGATCAATATTAGGGGGGGACCATGTGCTTTATGCGATGGCACCCCATACCATCACACAAGTTGTGGGAAATGTATGCCGCTGCATAGTGAAGGCAGTATTAAAACGTTCACCACATGGCATCTACACACGAACACGATTGTTATCACTGCCCAAATTGAATGTGGATCCGTCATTAAAGACGACCAAATTCCAATCGGTTGCAGTCCAATCCATTCGAGCGCAACACCACTCCAAACGGAAGCGACGGTGAGTGGCTGTCAATGGGAGTATACATAATTGGCTTTCCGATAGCACCTTTCCTTCAGCCAGGCACCTGGTGATGGTACGAATTGACACAAAGGCCCATAGTGAAGGTGCTGCCCATGTATGGATGGTGGAAAATGAGGCAGTTGATATTACGAGTGCGTGCCGTATGATGTGACGGTCTTCCCGACTATTGGTCTGTCGAGGACTTCCTGAGCCTAATCGCGGTGTAAAAGACCTTTCTCTTGTCCAATTGTCCCAACACCTACTCACAACAAAGTCAGAACAATTATAGGAGGGGAACTGCTCGCCAAGCTGACCACCCGAATTCCTTCATCCCATATGATTCTTCCCCTCTTGAATTCTGACAGCTGCTCATATTGTCCCTGATGGTGCCGTAATAGCATCACTTGTTAAAATGCGTCCCTCTGCAACATATTAAACACATGCAAAAAAGCTCTGCTCACTCGTTTTATAATTCAAGGAGAAATTGAATTATAAAACGAATTCAACGCCCTTTCCAACGCCCTCTGGTGGCATTACGCAATGCGCAATATCGCTGCATTTCTAATCATTCACATATTTGCTTGACATGCACCTTCACGCCAAGTTTCGTAACAATCCCACTCTTATTTCTTCTTAAGCAAATTTTTATGGAAATGAGTATATTTCGTTGAAATCCTTGCTGTAGGCTTACAAACTGCAGATTATGCTTAAATTTCAACCTAATGTCTGGCCATCAAGATATCCATGTTTCACTCCACTGATTTTTTTTTTCTTTTGAGGCTACGTCAAAGATAAAGTCTACTCAAAGAGATCTGTGAAGTCGAAGACCTTCGTGTCTCAGTAATCACTGCTATTACTATTGCGTCTAGGGAAATGCTACAGAGGAGGTGGCTGGATATCCTCAGGACTAACAACGGAGCCCACGTGCAAGTATACTGATATTTTAGCTAAAAATTTGTGAGCCCTGTTATATAATTTTATTATGATTTTGGCTCTCTGCTAAGTACAGAAATCTCTACAATTAAGGACTTTAGATTATGATACCTTAAATTATTTTTAACACAACTTGAGTATTCGGATTGTTGCTTATAAAAACAATTAAAAAAATAAAAAAAAATATTATTGATGTTAATGAAACTTCTATACTTTTATAATATTTATTACTATTGATACTTTCGAATTCATTCATATTGCAAATATAATATATCATTAGGGATGTATAATAAACTTATTACATCTCATTTCTCCAAGTAATCCAGAATTTCTTCCCACACACAGTTTATTACATATACAATGGATTCGTTACTATTTCTATTCTCGTGACAGTATTTTTGTTTGACGTAAAAAAACCTTTTGGGCCGAATTACTGTTAATTTTATAACGTTGCGTCTAGTTTTTATTCAAACTTGAGTAAATAAGCTACACTCTTAAAGTTGGTTATGTATTTTTTGAGGAAAAAGTTTGCTTCCAGGTTCTTTGAATGTTTGCTATTCGATGAAATCTTGAAAAAATATAAAAGGCTTACAGAGAATTTGAACTTTCCACGAAAGAAATACTTGAGTTGCTTTTTTTTGCTAACAATAGTACAATTGGAAACTTTCTGTTCGATATTGTGGATCTCGGTTTCATATAAAAAGAAAAAAAAACATCTGTACTTCCTTCACTTATTTTGACCATTTTTTTATAATTCTTTGTGATGGCTTAGCTGTATTATTTTTCTAATATTTTTAGTTCAGGTATAGTGGAACTCCGTTGCTTGAAATTACTTTAATTAGTCGTGATTTATTTATGTAAAAAACACGATGCAGTGTTTTATGCCTGTGGTTGAAAAGATATTTTAATAAGAAATTTCCAAAAAAATATTGAAACATTAAAACATTTCTCAATTTTCAAATGTTGGAACTCAAAATTTAATATCTATAAAAGACATATTTATATACTTTTCTCAAAGCTAGATTCTTTCAATTTGTTTATTAGTAAGAAATTAGGTGATTGAATGAAGTTCATTCTATTTTTAGTTCTTTCAAGTAGAACGATTTTTTTTCCTTCTTGCGAATTTACGTTCTTTTCCAGAAGATGCTTACGAAATTATCTTTTTCCTGAAATAACATGCATTTTCTAGTTTTAATATGTAATAATGTCAAATACAGTTGTTTGGAGAGTAGAGGATGAGTAAGTTGACTTTTATGTCTTTATTTGGACAAAACACTATTGCGTTTCCTTCAATAAACATGCATTCAAAATTTAGAGAATTTCCAAATTAAGTTTATCTTCGAGAGTCGAGTAAATTTTATAAAGTACCGTGTGAAATGAGAGGATGAAGCAACGAGATGGATAACTGTCTGTAGATGGGAAGCAGGCTAGTCACACATGTAGGTGGCTATAGAGCTGGATGTAACTTCCAGTGTTGTCTTCAACTTGGGTAAACAGTTTCAGAATACTGGATCCATATCGAAAAGATTCAAACAATGTCGACCAAGATCTACAATGACGAAGGAAAATCGTATTTGGCAGTTTCAGCGCGTCGACACCGAACTGCAACAGCTTCCCAACTCTATAATGAGTTCTTACCTGTACCCAGAAAGAGACTAAGATACGATACCATCCTTTCCTCGTTAGGTAAAAGAATCTTCACGGTGGTGGAAATATAATGGTTTAGGCAAGCATTATGTTGGATGGTCGTGCACCTCTTCATGTATTTTACATAGGCTTTCTTGAGAGTATTCATTGAAAATATCTCAAAAGTGTACCTCTCCTATTTAGAGGTACTCGAACCCCAAAGATTAATCGGGAATTTTCTTTAACATCAAAATATAAATAGAAATTTATATTTGAAGAACGATTTATCAGTGTTTCGAAAAATTTCAGAATTTTTTGATGAAAAATATTAATATATCGTATTGTTTAGTTAAAAATACTAATGTCAGGTGTTTTCTGTATCGCATCATTTGCACATTTACATTGTTGCATAAATTAATTGAAATGATAACACCTAATGATCAAAGAAAAATTCACGAATTCGTTGAAATGATACTTTTTTTTTACAAGAATAAATTAAGATTAACGAACAGATGTTAAACTATTGATGAAACCAGGATATTTGAGGAAAGAAGGCAGGTTTTGTTGATTCCGAACTTAATTAATTGCTCTTTTAAGAGTTGTTGCTCATTTTAAATAAATTGGCATTGGATTGTAAATGCACTTTTACACTTGTAATAGTATAGAATTCTAAATATCGTAATACGTTTGTCTTCTTTGTATGTATAATATGGATGCCTTAATATGCTTTGCATACATAGAATACATTTAAAGCTCATGTTTTGCCAAATATTTCATGATTCCTAATTTCCCATTTAAAAAAAACTTTTTTAATATACTTAATTCAAAACTATACTTAAAAGAGAAACAAGAAAAGTTTTAAAACTTATTTGTGTAATTTTTTTTTCATATAACTAATGTTATGCTGAAAGCTTCAGCAAAAAATCGAAAGAAAATAAATAAATAAAAAAAAGAATAATAAAAGTACAAATTTTTTCGTCCAGAAGTCTTCTTTTTAAAATTAAAAAAATTGGGAGGAACGTTTCTTTACTAATTACAAAATATTGGAAACCAGCATTAAAAAAATTTCCTTACACATTCTAAAATGTATTTTTTATAACAATTATCGGGAACCGCTTTTAGAAACTTTATATTTTTACGTATCATTGTTTCTATAAAATAGAATAAAGTGAAATTTTTCTATTTCGGCGAAGAATGTCATGCCATACATTTCCTAAGCTTTAATAACATGATGAGCTCACCTTTCATGTAGTGTTATTATATTTTGAAAGTTTCATCCATGACCATTTTCAGCAGAATCTTCATACAAAATATTTCTAAACATATGATACAGTTAATCCTTATGTGTATATAATTTAATTTTGATAAAATATATGCATGGCATTTAAATGTTACTTCTTTAATTATTATTTCTTTATTATTAATTATTATTCTTTATGTATTATTTATTATTAATTATTATTCTTTATGTATTATTTATTATTAATTATTATTATTATTTCTTTATGTATTATTTATTACTAATTATTATTATTATTTCTTTATATGTTATTTATTGTTAATTATTATTTATTCACATATTATTTATTATTTAAATACCATTTTTATTTATATATGTATTATTTATTTTTAATTATATTATTTGATTATTGTTCCTTCCCTAATTTTTATTCACTTAATATAATTTTACATATTCAAGGAGAGTAGCATTCATTTTACAATAAATGTAATACTATTCTATAACAATAAAATGTATGCTTTATTACATATTATTACGTAAAATAGATGTTTTATTTCGAAACATTAACAATATTTTAATTTCTCATTGCAATTTTTATTTAGTTTGGGAGCACTCTAAATTCTGAAACGAAAATTTACTGAATTTATAATATTTTCTGAAAAATTAAAACAATTTTTAAATAAATATGCACGAATAATGCATTAAGTAAAATGAAGTAGTTGCATCGGAAACTTCGTTTTGGTTTGAAATATAATATAAAAGACAGAATTCTACTTAATTAATTTAATTACACTTAAATAATATAGTAAATTTTAATTGTTATGAAAGTACAAAATATTCGTATATGCATGTAAATAGATACAAAATACAAAAAAAAATTTTTTTTACAGAAATATAAATAGGCTTAAGTATATCTATTGGCCTTCCTTCATTAATTAACATCAAACACATCTTAAAGTTCAATTAATTATCAATAAGTTCAAAACTGCAACTGAAGTTAAGTCAGAAAAAGACTGCACACTTTAATATCTATAAAAGAATAAGCAAGATCGTTCTTTCTAGAATCCCTCTTAACTCAGTTAATCCTAGTCTATAATCAAATAATAAACCACTCATTCCGATTCAAACACTTCCTGCTTATACCAGGTTCAACTCCTATTACTCTAATTTGAAGTCGTTTTTACTGAGTTTCAGTACAAACTATTAATCACGATGATTCAATTGAATTTATAAATATCTATCAGCTTGTCACTATCATATACATTCCTTCTGTTTCCTTCCGATTCCATCTAAGTTATATAACACTCTATGTAATTCAATTCTTAGCACTTTTTATCTTCATGTTATTTACCAAATTACGTTTCATTTTGGATTACAAAGAGTCGTTATTTTATACTATTCAAATTACAAAAATGTCCCAAGGTTAGTAAAGAGAAAATCGCGAATAGCCAAAGTCGCATATGAGTTTGTATATTATACTATAATGAAGCAAACTTCACTGGGAAATATAAAAACAGTTCTTAAATTCTTAATAAAAATATTATTCAAATTTTTATATTATAAAAATTATAAAAAAATTTAAATTATAAAATTTTAAATTATTAAATTATAAAAAATTTACTTATTTAAATTTTGAACATTTCTTTAACTACTATATAATTCACCACTATTCTTTTTTTAATTTTAAAAATTAGCAATATGAAAAATTCAGAGTTTCAAACTTCTGGCAACTGTTCCTCGTGTCAATGACAAAAATCTTTATTTTTATCTTTTTTACGGTGCTTTACATTCCTTTCAACTATCACTTCCAAATTCATTACGAAACTTTTAATCTTTTCTCATCTCACCACTACGAACTTCTACAGTTACCTTTTAATTTATGCGAATCCCGTAATCCTAAATGAGCTCAGAGAGTCCACAGTTCCTAAAAACATTCTTTATTGATTCCAATCTTTTCTGATGGAACAGTTTAAGTACTTAAGACATGATGAAAGATTGCTGTACGCATCTCATTTTCTTACTTTTTATTTCTTTTAGAGGGATCTTTAGCTTATTAGAAAAACTCTAAAATTGTTCAGAACAATACGCTACGTTCCAAACAAATTTTTTTCATTCACAATCTTTAACTCTGAAGTCGATGCAATTTCGCTCACAGCGATAAATGGAGAAATGAAATAGAATCATTCACGATTGTTTGACTATCTTTTCTCTTTCTAGAAACAATTTTTGTTAATCTCAGAAGGATTCTTTTGTAATTAATATGAATGATAATAAGAAGTGGTACCGTAATTTTTTAATTATTCTTAACAATAACCGAGATATCTGAATATGATGTATTATGTATATCACTTGATCTTTGTGTACATAATGTTGTAAATTACAGCTAATAATGTTGATTTGTTTCGTTTCAGGAAGCAGTATATTAAAGTAACCCCTGTACAGAGAAAACAGACTTCAATGTGCTGAATGTTACAATGAAGACCTCTGAAAGGTCAAGACACTTTGGGAGAAATGTGTAAGTCTAGACGGTGACTATATAGAGAAGAATAATACATAAAAATTAAGTTTTTATCTCGATTATTTTTGGAAGTAATAAAAACTTTACAATACGCCGGGATAGTAAAAACTCTACAATACCGCGGATTACTTAAATCGACGACTTTCTGATACCATATAAAGCAGCAAACAGAGCTGTAATTTATAGCATTATGTACACTAAGTACTAGGGTTATTTAATAAGTCTTTAGAAAGTTCAAGTGATGGCTCTCGTATCATTGAAAAATTGTTTGTTTTAAGAAAACACCATGACTCACCAGACAACTAAGTCTCAGTTACTCGAGTTTGTGATCGTAATACGTTTCGCACCACAGAAATTCTTCGTTAGAAATTGTGTTCCGACCGAAGAGGTGATTCTCGCCTTCTTTGGAGCAGATTCACTGGAAGCAGAAAATTGTTTTGATTGTTGCTTGGTTTCCAATATATAACGATGAGTCCATTTATTATCGACGATGACAACTCGAAGCAAATTATGTTGACAACTCGACGAGGTAGCAATCAAATTTTGATTTGGCAGCAAATGACAACCATATCAAATTTATCTTACGAATCAATGTAAATTTATTTCTGAAACTTTGGGCTTAACGCATGATAGCAAACAATGGTAACAATAATTGAAGTTAATGATGCCATCTGTCTTCAAATACAAGTACTTTTTGAACCACCCTCGTCTTCTGAAGAATACATTAAATGTCGATATCTCGATTATTTCTTACCAATAATTAAAACTGTATGATATCCCCTTTCAATTATAGTCTCCTTTTCCTTCTTTGGATTGAATTACCTTACTTCTAAATAAATTGCAAAATTTTCCCCTTTTCGTTTCTCGTCTCATCACGACGAATTTCTATAGTTGACTTTCAATTTATGTCAATCTTGCCACCATAAGTTAGCTCTGAAACCACATAATTCTTGAAAAAAACCCTTATTGACTCCGTTCTTTTCGCAGACACAGTTGTGGTATTTGAAAATGTAAAACAAAGAGAGGCGTGCCGCTTTTTCCTAATTTTTTTGTTCTTTACAATCTCCGACTTTTTTAAAAGACACGAAATTCTTTCAGGATAAGTTAATTTCGTAAGAAAATTTATACTGCTTAGAGGAAAAATAAATAGATTTCTGCTCTAAGTCATATTTGATAGCGATTCAAGACTAAAAGGGATTTAACAGACTTTAGAGAATTTTCTTTTTTAATGTGTCAAGAAATATTCGTTTCTATTACTTAAGCGTACCTGAACATGTGGAAAAAAATAAATACCGAATTTTAGATTCTTAGTTTTTGTGACATATATGGTTTTTAAAACTATTAGTAGATTTTAGGTATTTTTGTGTGCGTAATAATGGTATCGTAATCATTTTATTCAACTATAAAAGCAATTTTTTCGTCAAAAAATTGTTTTTTCTTCTTTATTAACTTCTTTATTTCTTCTTTCTTTGTAATAAAACAAATCAATTACTAAGTAAAAGAAAAGACAAATTATAAAAAAATGTCAAATTCAAATCAATAAATACACAATAAATGAATCTAAATTCAAAATCAAATCAATTAAGATACAAAAAATAAATCAAATTACAAAATCAAATCAATGAAACAAAAAAAAATCAAGTTATAAAATCAAGTTTTACAAGAAACATTTTGGGAAAAAAATTGAGTCCTGTTGATTTCGAGAGCATGTGATTTGACTCTCTATCAAGTATTGCTTTTCTATATTTTTCTCTATCAAGTATCTTTGTACAAAAATGAATAAGATATTCAACTTTTTGTTTATAACCAACAACATATATTCACAAAATTTAGAATGACACAGTTTAGATCTGTTAAAGTGCACTTCAAAATTATCATGACCAGAAAAAACTGCATGGTTTTAAAATTTGTATAAAAATAATGGTCAGACATTCTAAGAGGAATTGTCGGAATTGTACAGTATGAGAATAGCCTGATAGTCTATGAGGAATGGAATTCTTTGTCAGTACAGAATAAGCTGATTGAATGTACAAATTGTTAAAGAATGATTCAACATTTCTTCGACTTCTTCCTTGATTAAGGAGTATCATCAATATCTCGTTGGTTTACAGTTTTAGCCAAGAAATCAGATCTGTCATTTCCGAAAATTTATGTATGGTTACGAACAAAAGGATATCTTTGTCCTTCAGAATGTAGCCGTGATAGCCCTGTGATCATGGACTCAAATTCGTTTCATTTTAGTTTTTTAAAAGACCATTTTGAAATTGTATAAAAAATGATGACTGAAAAAGTTAATTAATATGCCAACTCCAAACGAAACGTTCAAAATATTGTTGTCATCAAACTAATCATTTTAAGTAATAGAAAAAACTTCTTTTTGCATTCACTGCATGCATTGCAGAAAAAAATAGTGCGATTATTTGATGTTTAATCATTTTTGACGTTTGCTCAAATCCAGCTACTTCATTAAAATGCCATCTCGATCATCCATTTCTCCCTCGGTTAAACAAAATATAAAAGTTTACATTCGATTATGCGAAGTAATTTTCACGTCCCCTCTAATGCATTGAATATTGGGAAAGCGTCAAAAATAATTTGATAGGATTAGAAGCATGGCTTGCAATTTCATTTAGGGTTTCGTGGATTTCATTGAATTTCGATGAAATTTCCTATGTTATTAATTTTAAAATTTTCGAATTCAGAGAAATAGTATGCGTCATATTAAAAACATAGTACCGTAACCCTGGATTCATGTTAGGATATTGAAAATTTTCTTTCTCCAAAATCTTTTTAGAAATCGAAACTATATTCAGAGCTATGCTCCCTCAGTATTTTTTTAATTAATGCTTTCTTTTCCATTTTACTCCGATTCAATTATTTGTAGTAATTGTTCGGAGGTTATTTTTAAAATCTCCAGCAAATTAATTAAAACTCGATACAACTTTCGAAAAAACAAAATGCATTATTTTTATTCTTCCGCTCTCTTCATGGTTAGTTCTTTAAAACTCATCAATGTAAGTATATTTTAATTATTATCGTGATCTGCTGATACTACAATTAGTTGATGCACATGTTTACGTGACTTAAGTGTTACTTGGCAGCGATCCAATTTTTTTTTACATTAATCAGGCATTCTTTGGAATAAATTAACAAATAATGATTTGCAAATTTTTTTCACAGAGTATCGATCGTAAAAGGAGGGAAAGAGAGAGATTCCAAAATATATCAAACTTACTAATAAATCTTTTCTTTTCTTTTCATTCTCTCGCCTTGAAAGGTAATTGAATGGTATAATTGTTACAGTGTTTTGTTTTCATTACATTTTTATTACCTATTTGTTTTCGTTACATTTTTATTACCTATTTGTTTTCATTACATATTTACTGCATTGTGTTCGTACATAATATATTATTCTGCTCACTGAAATTATTTGAACTAAATTAGGAATTAGTTCCCTAATAGATTTATACTAACCCTTTGGTTTTTTTTAAAACAATTTTGGTAAGTAAAAGTTTTTAAAGTTTTTAAATCATCTTATGCGCATCACTTTACAATAATTTACAAACGTGTGAATTCAAAAGGCATATTAAATTTAAATTTATAAAGTGTTTAATAACTTACGAACGAGGAGTTCAATACGGATGAAGGTATATATTAGAGTTCGTAAATCTCATATATTCCCAAATCTATTTTCAATAACACTACTATTAAAAGATGGGATTACTTCTCTTAGCCCTCTTTTTCAACGAGGGTTGCTCAAGTGATACTTGTGTTAGAAATGGGAAATAGGATATTAAGAATGGGAAATGATTATGGCGAATACTCTCTGTCATACTTTTTAATTTTCTTTTTTCTGAGAATTCCAGGAGTATGACATCCTTTGCATCCCGAAATTCGTCATCTTAAATTTTTCAGTCAACGAGATCGCCTTCGCCTTCTTTGAGCAGATTCACCAGAAGTAATTCATTGTTTAGATTGTTGCTGGTTACCGGCTTATGATGAGAAATCCAAATCTCATTGTCGGCGATACAATCAAATTTAATTGGAATACAAATGCGTGTAAAATTAAAACTAACCTACGAATCCACGCCAATTTTGTTTTAGCTCTCATTAACAAGTGGAAGAAGAGAGAGGCAATTCTAACTTGCTCAGCAGCGTCACCTGTTTCAAAAATAGGAACTTTTTTAATCTCTCTCTTGCATAGATTTTTAAATTACGTGATGAACAACAATACACAATAAGCTACAAATGTGAATTGAAAAGTTATAATCCCTTTTTTTGTACTAAAATGCATAATATTTTATGAATAAAGAACTTAGAATAAACGAAGATGTACATTTTAATTCATATTCGTTGCTGGCCATTAAAATTGCAATACCATGAAGGAAAGCGAATAAAATAAGAAATTTATTGTATGTAAACAGTATGACATGAAGAAAAATTGTTTACATTTGCAAATATTTTGGGGATTTACAGAGTCTCTCAGTAATCCATGACCAGATGCTTTCAATGAGTGTCAGATCTGAAGAACGTGCACGCCAGGACAACAATTGACTCTTAGTATCGAGGAAGTTAAGAACATGATGTGCAACATGTGGTCCTTCATTATCTTGCAGGAAGGCCTCATAGATATGGAACAATTTCTAGAATTAAAATGTCAGAAATGTACCGATTTGCGTTCAAATTAGCATCGATCCGAACTAGAAATATACGTGTCGTGTACCCAAAGGCTGCCCAAACCATCACACCAGATGCAGGGTCCCTATCTCGATATCTAATGCAAGTAGGCAACGAGAGATCTCCTCGGAGCCTTCAGACACGTATACGGTCATTAAATTCCTGCACGCAGAACCAGAACTGGATGATATTGTGCGACTCCTTAATCCAGCTTTGTCATTCGACGCACTAGAGTCGCCGTCTTTCTCTATGCTGCATTGCCGAGGGAAGTCAAAACAATAATGCTGACAGTCCAAGCTGCTGTAAACGTCGTCGCACCTTACGACCGGATACTGGGAGAGCTGCAAACATGCCCATTTCCTGACTCATGATCTGTGGTGTGGTTTTACGATTTTGCAGCACTGACCTTACAATATGTCTATCTACAATATTCATTCTTGCGATGAGATTAAGTCAAGTAATTAAAGAATCATAAGTAATTAAGGTATTAGAAGATTATAACATAGTAACTTGCTCTATGCTTTTACATTGATTCCTGTTTCAATTTGTTCGGGAACTTTTAATTAAGTCGAAAAATCCGTATAATACGTTTCTGAAGTTGCTTTAAATGAACAAATGAACAAATAATTATAAATAAATGAAATAATTTTTGAAAAAAAAGGAGAAAAATATTATTTCTTCCTTTCTTTAAAAAGCAACAGATATGCTTTATTTGAATTCTAAGCAATAATGTCAATGAGCGTTCAAGAATTATTTACTTTTTAATGAATGATGATATTTTTTTGCACTCGAATAACTTTGAAATTTAGAGATGTTTGGAAATTTCGGCAAAATATGTTACAGATTCAGAAGTATTTATTAAGTCATGTTCAAATCATCAACCATATTAAATTAGTTTTGACAATTTGCCAACGCCGAAAGAGCTACTTGTGTTGGGAAAGCCGTATTTCTTAATCATAGTCCACATTACCGTTCTATGAATAGCAGAAGAAAACATGAAACACCTGGAATATTGAAATTGTAGACAGATTTGAACACATTCCAGAAGTGATTAATTTGACAAGTTGTTTGTATATTTTAAATATATAATTTACTAAAAGTTTTTTTTTTTTTTACTTCTTGTTCACATTGTGGCTGATTACTTTGAAGAAGCATTTGGAACATTAATGCGCTTATATATAGTTTTCAAAAATGTAACATTACGTTAAATGTATAAACTGGAATACTTAAACAAGATTTATGAAAATAAAAAAAAAATCTCTGAAAAAAAGGGACCTCTGTAGTCTAGTGATCATGGTCGTGAACTTGCGGCCAAAAGTTTTCGTCGAGTCGTGGCTCGAACCTTGATGCCACTAAAAACCCACTGTGTAGCCGGGCTGATGCACGTTAAATCTGTCGAGGCTCAAAGTCATCTCCAGGCGAGGAATGAGAATTGGCAGAAGGAGAAGCCAGCTCAGGTGTCATCCTCGCCACTTGACCAAAGTTCCAAATTCCAAGGCCTTTCGCCACTACGTTTGCTCTTGCCCTTTTACTAGAGATTTTCATTTAAAATGTCCTGTTGTTGAAGCGAAACCTATTTGGCTGAGGTCCGTGTGTGAAAATCCCTACTTACATTCTAAGCTGAAATCCTGTATACTTACGGCTTGTAAAATTACCCAACAAATTTATTAATTGTTTCAAACTTTTATTATATTTCTCAATATTTTTATCATCTCTTATCATGTAGCTATAATTGTATGTCTTGTATATGTGTTCACACCTTTGCCTAATTCTTCATTTTTGTTTACGAGTTTGTGGACGTTTTTGTATTGTGCTATTTAACCTGTTGTGTATCTTATTTCTGTAAGAAAATTTCAACTGTTTTTTTGTTGTGCAAATACCTTGTACATTTTGTTTAACCTTTATTTCAAATTTATGCAAATCTTATGTTATATTGTCATTAAATGCTGAGTGCGGGGGTCATTGTTTCCCGGGGGTCCGGTTTGCAGCTCAAAACCCTTTGGGTGAGCTCGGTCCCCTAGGGTATTCTGCCAATAGCCCTTGTGTTCCTTCTAGTGTAACGTTTAAATACCTATCATTCAGTCAATCAATTTTCGTAAAATATAATTTAGCCTTGATAAAAATGTTTTGTAAGACTTCTAAGATCAAATAAAAGAATTTCACAACAGAAAAGGGAAAGGGAAATTTATTCAGCAATTCATTATTTAGTGATATTTAAAGTTTATTTATAATTATTTTATCATACACAATATATAGTGAAATAATTTTTTCGCGAGACTTGCTTAAATAATGGAATTCATAAATTTAATCAATTTGTTAAATGTATTTAATATTTCTAGTAAATTACACGTGTTTGAACTTTCCACTTTGAATTTTTAATATAAGTTGCTTTTCTATTAAATCAATTTAAAAATTCTCCAGACTAAATAACCATGAAAACTCAATATAAGCGCTATAAAAATTAAACCTAGGAAGACGAAAATGGAACCAAAACATTTTATATTTTCGATCACAATTGCTTTAATTTAAAAGTTATCAAACTACTCACATAAGAAAATCCTGCATAAAATTGATTGACTGATTGATTGGTATTTCGCCTCAAACTAGAAGCAACGCAATGGATATTGTTGATGGACCTTGGAATTTTGAACCTCGGTCAAGTGACGAGGATGACACCTAAGCTTGCACTTTCTTCTCCCAACTTCCACTCCTCGGCTCGAGAAGACTTGAACCCTCGACAGATTTAACATGAAACAGCCTCGGCTACACGGCGGGTTTTAAGTGGCACCAAGGCTCGATCCCATGAATCGACGAAAATTGCCGGTTGCGAGTTCGCGACCATGAACAAAAGGCTACCATGACCTCTGATACTCAATAAAAGAAATATCTTAAATACAAATTTAATTTAGGAAGCCAAAAGATAACCTTTCATGTTTTTATTCAAAAAGGATTTACTTATATCGGTAGCAAAATGATAAAATTACAAAACTATATTATATAAAATAATTTGTTTGAATTTTTAATATATATTCATGGAATAGGTAGAGAAATAAGAGAAATTAAGTATTTTACAACCCCTTTCTTGAAGGGAGAGGGATGGAGAGAAAGGAAGAAAACCTGTTTCCCCTAAATGCCACTGCAGTGGCGAGCACCCCAATAGCGGTCAAAATTATAAGTGTTGCAAGGAAAAGCAATACAGATGGGATGAAACTGGCCAAATATACGATCAAATAATTCGATATAAAAACCAACGTTTTTAAAAACAATGTTTTTATATGGGGGCAAAGTTTATTAAAGAAAATTATTGAAATATTAGTTAAAACTGTTAGTTATTTTTAACTTTAAAATTTACTTAAAAAGAGACATTTGTGAGCGTATTAAAAAATTCATAACATTGATAACATCAAAACATGGATTTGAAAGTTTGTAAGTCATTCTATTAAAAAAAATGAGAACCAGAATTCAGAAAAAATTATTGTGATAAGACATGGAGCCAAATATTGGAAACTTTTTTTCTTGCGAATGATTACTGACTAAAAGTCAGCAACCCTTACTATCTCGGAGATAGTAAAGGGGAGATACTATCTCCCCTTTGTGAGCACAAAAGTTTTACGATACCTCATGCGGCGTGGGGAGTGCCCGGTGTTCCCAGAGGGGGAAAGAAATATTTTCCACAATCCTAGAAGTGCCGAGAGGAAAGAATATTTTGACATTAAAATTATTGAAATATTAGTTAAAACTTCTCGCAAACGTCTAAATATTGCATTGTTAGGCCAGTACGAACGATTCCCAAAATTTCAAAGCTCTAGCTTGATGGGAAGTTGGTTAAATTAACGATCGAAACTTTGATGACACACACACACACACCAAGTGAAATTCAGAAAAACGTTGTAAAATGAACGAACGCTTGATGGATTTGAAGTGGGGATCAGCTGAATTACTATTGGTTGACAGAAATTGTTGGGAAGGAAGGAGGAAGTGGAAGGGAATTTGCTCAACTTTTGAAAAAAATGTAAATTTGAAAGGGGATATAAATTGAAGTTTTTATTTCCAATGACAAGGCAAATTCAAAACATAAAAACTAGAACATATTAAAGAAGTAACCAAAGTCATTGTTTCAAACATTTTCTAGCACGCTAGAAAAGCGCCGTTTTTGAGTCGCCAAGAAATAATATTCATCTACGCCGGTGGTCTCTATTCATTGGATCTGCCCAATCATCGAGAAGTGCAACCAGGGTTAGTAAAAATTCCAACGCGATGGAGATGCATACAAGGTCAACATGACCTGTCATCTTTTTTTTGGTTGTGACTAACCACTAGCGTTGCATTGCAGAACACTAAGGCCAGGCTCCGAAATTTGGCGACAATGGCGGCTGGAAGACATGTCGAGAAACAATGCCGAAAACTGTAGAGCACTTTGCCGTTTCAAGAACGTTGCCCAGAGGGCACCAACGAGGAGATAGATTTACGTCGCACCCCATATAAATTAAAGTAGTTGTTACATGTTCTCATCCACTGTATGCTTTCCAGTGCTACCTTAAAACGCTGTAGCAGAAGGTATTTATAGCATAATGCTTCCCTTTGTTTACACTGGCTTGCTTTACCAGAATAGCCGGCTCGTTTTAATAGTGGTAGAATAACAGTAGGCTGGTGGTGGTTACCAGTCGCCACACGCTTAAAATATTTTGTTTAGTTTCGAACTTTCTACCTTTTATCATTTAGAGGAGTAAACCATCTAATCAATAAAACAACCACTATCACTCTTCGCTTGAGTAAAATTCATGCGAGGATAGTTTACCATTCTAAGTGAGTTTCGAAATCTTTATAATGAGTTGAAGACCTTCGTAAAAGAACAGAAATGAAAATGAGTATATGCACCACCCCTTCAATATACTTCACATATTGCTCTTTGTATTTCTACTAAAAGAGAATGGAATAAATACGGACTCGTGCGAAGAACTATATAGGAAGACTAATACCGCGAGAGTTTCAGGAACTGAGCGGTATCTATTGTAATTCGTCGTATAGAGAAGAAAAGTTTCGCACTAAATTGAAAATATTAAATTTGGAGGAATACAGGGATCTGTGTGTGAGTCAAATAGAGAGAGAAAAATATCTAAAAGAGTGTATGTAATGCAATGTTATGAAAGTTAAGATTAACTGTTCTTGACAGTTTGGACCTAATATGTTCAAAAAATATTAAAACTCGTGAATTAGTAACTGTTAATTTAAATATCAAAAATATTTAATACTTTTTAATGTAAGAAGATAAAACAAAAATAAACAAAATGCGAACATCTACAATGGTTTTTCTTTTCCGTTATTCTAATGCATTTTCGAAAATTAAGAATATTTCTGATGAAAACTAGTGCAAACAGTGGCTTGATGAATAAAAATTTATAGATTCCATTTCATATAATAAACAGCTAGCTAGAAATTATTTTATAAAACTCTTTTCTTAATTTCAAATCATATCATTGAATGTCAACGACAACTTTCTTAGTTGAAATTGAAAACTTCACACTTTATAAGTGTGAAGTTTTCAATTTATAAATGCTGCCTTTTAAGTACAACTCTCATTTAATTACTATTTAAACAGCACTATTACTACTTAGCCTTCATTGAATTGTGTAAATTATTTTTGCAACAGAAATGCAACACGTTTTTGTTCATTTAGTAGTAGTAGTTTAGTTAATCAATTCAATAAAGATCCTACAGGAAAAATAATGTATGTGAGTCAATTGTAGCGTTTCTAAATAATTTATAAAAAGGAATTTTGAATAATTCCACGGAACATTTTTATGTTTAATTTTCTTATAATGATTGTAAATATGGATTATTTTTCAGTTTTTGAGAATTTAAAGTAAATAAATATTTTCTTTATTTCCCGAAAAGTTCTATAAGCAAAGAAAACATTTATAAGCACTTATAAACATGAATATTTATAAAATATTATATTATTCTACATCTAATATCTCTGACAGAAGTAGAAAAGAATTTCCATCTTTTTCATGGAAGTTGATGCTTCCTTTCAAGATATCGGTTTCATTTCTGTCTACTGCTTTTCAAGAATTTATTAAACTTGAGACTTTTTAAACTACGAAGTATCGTCTGCATCAAGATATCAATAACAATATTCTTTACAAATAGACCGACTTCAGAATTATTATGAACTTTTATGGATTAATTTTTATACTTCAGAACACTAAAAGTAAAATGTTTGAATAACGAAAATATAGTTTTGTTAAATTTTACATTGAAGTTTTCAATGTAAAATTTAAAAAAAATTTAAATATATATTCCTGTAAATTAAAAATTTAAATCAGAAAGCTAAAAAAAATTCTAAGTGTGAATTAATGGAAATTATTCTCGTCTTCAAATTTTTCATGTCTTCGAAAAATTATTGGGAGTCTTCCACACAAATATTTAAAATAAGATTTCATTAATGTAATGGTACTTTTATCGAAAAATTAATCGAAATTATAGTTATTTCAGTTTTGCAAGCAATTCTAACATTAAAAATTATATACAAACTTAGTTGAAAATGCATATTTAAAATAATTTTTAAGAGAAAAAAAACACATACTAAAGAAGGCATCAAAAATAAAACTCAAATTATGAACAAAAAAGGATTTTGAAATAACTCGGACTAAACGA
Organism: Nephila pilipes; assembly: GCA_019974015.1. NCBI lineage: Eukaryota > Metazoa > Arthropoda > Arachnida > Araneae > Nephilidae > Nephila > Nephila pilipes. The sequence goes on from BMAW01048202.1 coordinate 133,570, forward strand.
GCAAATTAAAGCATCTTCAAAACCAAGCATCAAATTTATTTTATATTCCTATTAATTAAATTTTTTTTTGTATTAGACTCCAGAAAAGGATATTAAACAAAAGATTTTATTAGTATAGTTGATTATAAGAGAATACACTTTGTGCGAATTCAGATTTCAACTTAAATTCGTTACGTTTTGTAAAAATTTCGAATACTCAAGTAAGTTACTTAAAATATTTATGAAAAGGTATTAACATAGTATAGATTTTTAAGAGTAAAAGCAATATTAGAATAAAGGACTTAAGCAAAAATATTTGTTTCAGACGACTTTAAAAACACGGAAATAGTTAGAAAATTCTTAATGGAAAGTACTTGAATAATTGTTAAACTACTAAAATTTGTCTCGAATTTTTATCTTTCAAACTTAAGATAAGAATACTGATAGATTAGCAAAAAGGAACCCTTTGTACTTTTCGTCAGCTCTGGGTACAAAGTTAAATCAATTAAAATACCTAAGTCCACAATTCTTTATGAAAGAAACAAAATTCAAATTTGAATTGAAATTGTAATGTATCTAGTTTTGAACGTACAGTAACTAGAGAAGCAATCAATATATGTAATTATATTTTAAAGTAATACTTGCAATAATATTCTTAAGGTAATATTTATAATTTAATTAGGACATGTGAAAACACGACAGCAGTATTTCTTTAAAGAAATTTTAGAAATGCACTCATCTTGAAAACTTACGTATTTTTTATTATTTTTCTTTATAATGATTAGCAATGTCGAAAGTGTATTTAAAACTAGAGAAAACATTTTACCTTTAATTATAAAGTAACTTTTTACTTTAAATAACAAATTTCGTTCAACTTCTAATTTGTAGAGAAACGCACTATCTTTACTTTTCATAATAATAAATTTTTAATAACAATATTTTGATTGTCATTTACTTTCTTTAATTTAGCTTACTTTCACACATTTCACTTTTTTTTTGACAAGATCATACTTGCAACTTTTCAAATAATAACAACAGTTCCTATTATTCATTTAAATGCAATAGCTTTACTTCGTGTTCTACACAGTTTACTGTTTGTATATCTAATTATCTCGCGATATTCTTAACTTGATTGTTGTATTACTGTTGTCTTAAATCCTGAGACGGAGATCATACCTGGTTGTATAACAACAACACATTTATTAAGTGATATCCTTATCGCATCGATGTGCTGTATTTAAGTTTATCAATTCACTCGTTTCCACACTGACATTGAGGGATTATATGAGTGACATCTCATACTCACCGTTTCAAAACGCCCTCTACCGGAGAGAGTTAAGCATTATAAATAATAAGACGCAAAAAAAGATCATAAGTTTGAAAAATTAATTGGTCATTTTGAAAAGGAATCGTCTCCCCTTCGATAATTTTAAAGGATAACTTTAAAAAAATTCTTTTCATTTCCAGAAAACATAAATTGGTAATTTTCTATCAATTTATACTTGATGTAAAAACGAAGATATAATTATTTGTAACTCTACTAGATGTCCAGGAAAAATACTTCCCCACAAAGAGATGGCCTGTTTTGAAAATGAGCTTGAGTTGGTGAATGATCAAGTCCACGTTAACTAACAAAGACATTTATATTTATGAAATTTACGATAAAAAAACAAATATCACTACAAATATCAAAAAACCTTATTGTGTTTTCCAAATAACAAGCAACATAAATGAGAGAGAAAGCTACAAGTGTTATGGCGCTACATCGGTGTGTTGTAGCTGTGGTGTACTCATTTATTATTTCATTGAGGAGCTTCTTGTAATTGACTGATATATAAGGGCAAAGCTACCTAATAGTTCTGTATTTAAGAACAGAGAGTTGATGAGAGATAATAAATGCATGTATGGCAGAAGGGAGAAGACCCGTTGAAAAATGAACACTGGAATGAGATCCATTCAAAAGTGCTTTAAAGTTTGAGATATGTCCCCTTACATTGGAATTCATGAGTTCTGAAGTACTACATTTTTCATCGATTTTTGAATATTTTTTTAGAATATTTTCAAAGAGTGGGAAACATATATACGAATCATTAAAGTAGGGATATAAAATTTTTAAAAGTTCGGAAGGGAAAATGTAATTCATCAGAAACCATTTTTATTCTTTGCACTTTCGGATACCCTTTTTGAATTCAAATGGATAAAATAGTTTAGATTTGAGGACGGGATTGTAGAAATTCCATAGTATTAACATTACATTCACTAAATCAAAATGGCCGGTAGATGGGAGACTTAAGATATATAAACATAAGAGATAAATAGAAGTATATTTGGCAATTTATCACTTGTGCTAGGCTAAATAAAAATAGTCTCGCATTTTTCGACCCAGCAGATCTATATATAAGCCAAATCCTGTAATTTCGCTGAGAAAAAGTTAAAACAATTCTCGACAAATACGTGGAAATATATTGTATTTTCAATATAAATAACATTAACACCTGGGATCAATTTACCACTTAAAGCCCTTGCTCTTTATTACATTGTCTTATATATTAAGCATCAACAAAAGGAAATTTTATTCCTCAATAATAATAAATAATTCGACTATCGTTATAACAAAAGGGACACAATTGTTGTTCGGTCAGTTTCTTTATTTCCCCTTTTTGTCTTTCGTCTCCTGCCTGTTGGCAAACACACTTACTTTCTTATTGCTTTTTGTTTGTCCTAGCAATTTCTCTGAAATCGATAAACTGAGAATCAGAGAGAAAGAGAGATGGAGAAAAAAAGAATTTTGTAAGCCAGACGAACCCGCAGTCTTCATTTGCTAACATGTTTCATCTTTGTTAAGGCAGGACAATTTGCTTTTTCTAATGTTTACTTATGGGAATTGCTGTGGAAAAAACTTCTGTCTTTAAGCATTTAATGTCTAACTTGTGTTCCAAAATTGAAAATGTGGTCACAAGTACTCTATTGGAAGAGGTGGTTAGTTGTGTGATTGGATAAAATCTGGATTGAGAGAGAGAGAGAGAGAGAGTTTCTAACGACGACGAGATAAACTGTGACGGTTTTTGCATGTGTCGGGTTTGGTGTCGGGACCCTTAAACTTTAAAATTTTCGATGTTACGAAAAGTATATAGTTTCTACCTCCATCTTTCATCTTTTCTGATCATTTCGATGTCAACATTACTACCAAAGCTTCCTAAGTTATTGAGAAAAAACAAACCACACTTAACTTATTATTTTTCAAGATTTGTCTGAAAAAAATTCAGCTTGAGTTCGGGATTTCTCATTAATTATTTGTCATATAAGTTTGAAAGTTCATACACATATTTCAAATAAGTTCTTTTATGAGTTATACACCCAGTTTTAAAAAATTTATTAAAAGAAATTTTCTTGCATGAATTTGAAATGCATTTTTTCTTAAAGTATCATAATTTTCTTAGTTAATGTATTTAAAATAATTTTTCCTAAGTATTTTAAAAATTATTATTTAAAGATATATGTACACTAGCTAACCTTACTTTTGTAAATTGTGTTTCAAAATGTCATTCGCAGCAAAATATTAATTTTCGTTATTTTGAAATAGTGCCCTATTTATATTTCTTTTCCTTAAAAATAACTTTTTACACATTTTTAAAGTTTAATACGACTATAAGAAATAATGTATTATTATGTAATGCAATTCTGAATGTTTGCGAAGTGAATTGTTTTTAAATATATTATATAAGTAAGAGTTATGATAGACCTTTAATTAGTACTCTTCTTTTCGTATGTGATTTATATGTTCATTTAATTTGTTTCAAGAAGTTTGGTAATAACCCTTTTGTTGTAAAGTAATTCATTGAGAGAGAGAGGGAATGCTTGCACACTCAAAAGTTATTTATCCATGCTTATTCTATCTAAGAATACCCAACACTAATTCAATAATATTAATAAGAAAAAAACTTAATATTAAAGGAAATCATTAAAAAATAAATCCATACTTATGAAAATCAGATAAACATTTATTTAAATAAATAAACAGTCTTAAAAGTGAAGACATAAAAAGCAGAATAAACTATTAAATACCTAACAATTTAGTAGAAATCAAATTAATTGAAAAGTAAAATTTAGAATAATAGAAATAATGTAATTAATATTTTTCCATACTTTGGAATGGAATCGGGTGTATGTATTCCGGTAATAACTTATCAATCCATTGCAATTCAATGAATTACAATATAATAAAATATGGTAACAAACCAGATATCAGCAAATACAGAAAATAACCACAGAAAAAAAGCAGGCACATATAGTAAACATCTTCAATTTCACTGTAAAAAAAATCATACTTAATTAACCATGAAAACTATTGCAAAATAAATTAACAATTTTAATGAAAAGAGTAATATTATCTAGGCCAAAAATTAAAATCGAGAAATTAAGTACTGTAAGAAATGTTAAATAAAATATTTATGAATGACACGTTCCAAAAAATTTTCACATATGTGTGTGTGTGTAAATAAATAAAAAAAATATGTGATTTTATATTTCTCCATTTCTTTATTTCTCCTTTTTGTCTTTTGTGTCTCGCCTTTTGGCAAACACTCATATTTTTTTTATTGCTTTGGGTAAGTTTAACTAATTTGTCTGAGATCGATAATTAGAGGATGACAGATAAAAAGAGAGAACAAATTCTCTAAACCAGCAGAAGCTGCAATCTTCCTTTTCCAATATCTTACATCTTTGTTCCTTTTTCTAATGTTTTGTTACGGGGTTCTGTGTGGAAAGACTTCTATCTTTAAACAGTTCAAGTGTAACTTGCTGTTCCAAAACTGAAAAAGTTGGCACTTGTATTTTCTCGGAAGAATTAGTTAGTTATGTTAATGGATAAAACCTGGATTAAAACAGTTTTTGGGAAAGCGTGGTAACACAAATCATGACGAATTGTGACTTGTTTAACAACACTTTTTTGTATGATTAGTTTTTCACTTTCCGATATATTTACTGACCATTGAATTCGAAGTTTTTCTAGAAAACTTGCTAACAAGTACGATGTATATTGTATATACAATATACATCGTAATAAATTGTAAATACGATATATTAATTCATGGGAAATTTAATTTTTATGAGAGCAACCTTTTAAAATTATATTGATGACAAATGTCGCAATAAGTGTTAACAAATTTCTGCTTCGTTTAATACAAATTGTAATCTGTATCGATACCTGCATCACACTGAAAATTCATTTTTAATTGTGAAGGGTTTTCACGCGTTTAATTCTTCTTCTCGCCTTTTAATTAACGTAATTCCTTGCTTGTATATGAATTTTAAATATAAAAGTATTACTCCCAAAATATTTTACATTCAATTTAGAGATTATTTATATGTCTCACAGCTTATTTAATATCAGTAATATTAGCAGATTTAAGTAGAAACTGTTTTAGAATTAAATTTCCTTCCTATTTCCTGATACTTTGTTCACATTCCAAGTTCATACAGGAAATACGTTTTTTAAAGATTAAGAATTGTTTTTTGGTTTCATCTCATAATTTAATTTTTATTTAATAAAGAATTTTAAACAGAAAATTTAGCTTTAATTCAAATTTCAAGAAATTCCTGTTATGTATTATTTCTTCCTGTTGCAGCAATTTAATTTTGAGACTTTAATATATGAGTTAATATATATTAAATTTAATTTTAAAAGCAGAATGAATAGTGCAATATTCCTTGTAGACGGGCATTTTCTGATGGACCCCTTGCTTTCGGCAAACTTTAACTTATATGAACTGAACTATATATATCTCGAAGATTTCTTTAGATTATAAGCCCTCTTCTAAATTTAAAAGTAATTCTATTTATAAAATTATTGCATCATTAATCAGCGTTAAACAGTATTGTATTTTGCTTTCAAAAGAAAATTATGTTGACATTTCTGAAGAGATTTTGTTTAATATTAACATTTCTTAAAAGATTTACTTAACTATTAAATAAATATCAATGACTTAAAAATAAAAAGTTTTCGAACCTCATAAAGTTAAATGTTTATTAAAAAATTTGCAATTGAATCGAAATATTTCGTCTCGAATATGAAAAAGAAAACTTCATTTATTTGACAGATATTTGTTTGAATTCACGTTATAGAATTAAGAATTAAAATTTGGTTATCTTCGTTTGTCACACTGACGTAATGTCATAGATTCGAAAGATGGAAAAAAATTACGTTTTATAAGTACCAAAACAAATCAATAAACAAAACACATCAGCAATTATCAACGCGATAGCAAAAGTTGGAATTCTTCTCAAAATATTCGCGAATAAAAGACTCAATATCTTTCAAATGGAACTTGATAAAAACATACATTTTTCACTCCACGGAATTCTGTTTGAGAAACGAGAAATTACACGGTTGAAATAATTCGGTGAACTCGGAAGGAAAGTAATGTGTTCTCTAATTTAATTCGAATGAAGTATGAAATCGGTTAGAATTTTCAGACAGATATTTCGAAACTGAAAAGTTATTCGTAAGAATTACTAACGAATATCATTAAAATTTTTTGGAATGATTACGGAAAATGAGAAATGTAGAAGAGATGAGAAGAAACTCTTATCTACTCAGAGGGAAAGTAATTTTGAGTTCTTCATGCTACTAATTATTAAAAGATGTTTCATAGAGTTATTTAAGTCTCTTATTTTATATCGAAATCAGAAAGATGTAATGAGTTTAAATTATACCTTTGTTTCAAACTCAGAATTGAGCACCTAATGTTAGGTAAAGAAGTTAAGAAAATGAAGAATGGTGAACTTTTATTTCATTTTATAAAAAATCACAACAGTACACTTTCATTTCTCGGTTCTGCTTAGATATTTAATGTATGTAACAATAACACACTAACATATGGCCTCTTTTTTCCCCGAAAGTTTTTTAAACTATGAGATTTAACGCGGTTGTTATTAATTCAAGATTTATTGTAGTAGAATTATTTTTGCTGGATTAGTATTTTAAAAAGAAAGTATTTAATTCCTAGTAAATATACATAGCAAAAGTATACCGTTTTACAACTCTATATTCCTTTATAGAGATACAGTTTCTGATTTATTTAAGTTTTATATTATTTTTATTACATATTAATCTCGTGGCCTTTTTGCTCTCTTAAATTTCAACAACAGTATTGAAAACTTATTTAATAAGGGACAGTTGTACTTACAAATAATGAAAATGATGTCCATTTATATGATATAGTTTTTGAAATAAATATTTTAAATGTATTAGGAGTCTTTATAAAATCTGCAAATATTCAAAAATACCCTTTGAAAAGTAATTAAAACTTTTGTAAACATTTTGACAAATGCGTAACTAAAATTCCACAAAAATGTAGTATTTGATAAAGCTTTCTCAGAGTTGTATGCAGGCATTGAGACAGAATAAATTACATTTTCTTCTAAATTTCTACTCACATTATTGACGTAATGGTTATCAATGGACTTTATGAATAAACTGATTGTACTAATATTGTAAAAAAAAATAACATTTCGCTATAAAAAATTTAATTTTTAACAATGTATTTTCCATTATATGAATATATAGATTATAAAAATTTTGTAAAAATAACATATCGCTGTACAAAATTTAATTTATTAAAGTACTTTCCTTTAGGTATATTTCGAATACAAAAGATATACGAATAATTGTAGCGATGTTTATCAATCTATATCCATTTTAGTAATATAATTATGGATGAAAGTTAATTAGAATATTCGTGAACTTACTAACTATTTTATCAGACTGAAAGAGAAACAGAGAGAGATAAGTTTAATAATTCAAACACTTGGAAACGGAGAGTAAACTATTTGACGCAGATTGGAAGAGAAAATAAATTATCGAGGCACACAAGCATGAAAGAAAATTGAGTATTGTATGCTTTGGCAGAAGTTACTTAATTATTTAAAGTCACATTCAATAAAATCTTTCAAAAACAATTTATGCTGTTTATTTTTCATTTCAATCGAATAAAAATACAAATGCTAAATATTATACAGTATTAATTATTTCATTTGCTTTTCACGCATCTCTTACCTTTAATGGGAAAAACTTAATCCAGAACTTTTCCAGTTCCTTGAAATGTGGGAGGGCATTTTATATACATTTTTAATGTAGGAAATATAAATCTTATTTTGAGAAATTTCAGAGCAAATATTTTCATCAGATTAGTTTCTAAATATTTAACGTAAAAAAAGATTACATACCAAGAATTCTCTGATTTAATAATGTATAATCCCCAAGTAATCAAATTGTTGATGTAATGGAATATGATAAATATTGGAGAAATATTTTTGACTAGTTTTCTCTTGAATTGTCTTCGTTCCATTTTCATACTGCTCAGAATAATAAAGTGTTAATTTAAGATGTTAAATATGTGTATTAATTCTAAAATAATACAATTAGATTACATTAAATAATGAAATTCCTTTTTTCGTGTAAGGAAATATATCTGACTTCGTATGTTAGTCGAATATTTATTTTATTACTTAATTTGAAGGTAATTAAAAATATTTTGATTTAATGTTTGGCTAATGATTGGAGATATATTGAAATACATTTTAAAAATAAAAAAAAAATTATACACATTACGTCCAGAAAAATAAATTAACTATCATTTAAAACGTAAACGTCAAATAGATTTAAAATTAGATAACAACTAAAATTATCATATAAAATGAGTAACAGGGATTAAGAAAATAACATATATTGCTATTTCCCCCTCATTCTTGTTACGAAAACTCCAACACATGCCTTATTTTATTATAAATATTTGCGTCATTTAAAAGACTAAATATTATTGTTTTAAAACAGGAGTGATCGAATCTATAAAAAAATGGGTGTAAAAATTTGTGATAAGAATTTACAATAATGTGAAACATCCATTATAGTGGGAATCTTTTGTGAAAGCTTTGTCATTTGGATTTTTAAAGTGAGAATGTTTTGTTAAAATAACAAAAAGCGAGAACAAAAAATAATTGTAAAAACTCTGAAAACAATCATTGTGTGCATTCCTGTTGAAAAATTCAAGACTCTTCTGGTTCTGAATTTTTTTTAAACTTCCAATTTCAAAACTATAATTATTTTCAATGTATAGAATGTTATGTTTGCAAGCATTCTCTGCAAAATTTTAAAGTTATGAATGCTATTGATTTTACACAAGATGTACCAAAACATAAGTATACGACTTGGAGCTATAAATACAGCTATCGATTATTATTTTTGTTGATACATAATTTTTACATATATGTACATAAATATATTTTCAATTCATAAACATACAGAAAACTATACATACATCTCAATTTTTAAATATAACTTCCTTTTCTTTTAAATTTTAAAAAAGTGAGGAATACTTTCACTTTGCAAACAGTAAGCTCATTTTTCCTTGTCGAAGATGTCTGTCTCAAATGACACGAAGCAAATATTTTGTTTGTCTTTGAAGCTGAAAATCATGCATTAGCCGAAATAATCTTTGACAAGTAGGAGTTGAATATTTGATAAGTAATATTTAAAGTAAACATTTTGATTAATTAGTAATATTGTAAAATCATAAATAATTCAATTATAAGTGCAATTTTTAATCATTCTTTAATAAATCTAAATTAAATGTATTGTATCAATAAAAATAAGTTGGAATTTTTTTTTGTTCTTTTTACTACTAATTGGCCTAAAATTATTAGTAATTCTCAACATTAAATATATATTTTGTAAGGAAAAAATAACTGTACTTTGACGCGATAACATTTTTACCCATAACTCTTATACCTTTGTCTCCCTAATAACACCTTAGTTGTTTCGAGCTTTTCTTCCTTTAGCTTACTTAGCTATATATTAACTTAGCTTACTTTCACTTTTTCACTTGTCTTCTTATAAACTTCATAGATAAACTTTTTATTAACAATAACAGTCCTTTATTATTTTAAAACCTTTCGCGGTACTTGGCGATCATTGCAGATTTTCTTATCACTCAATCACCCTGCGATTCACAACTCGCTTGTTTACATTCGTCCGCCCTTCTTGGAGACTCTTTCCAATCTGATCCTTAAGAATTGTGAGTGACATCTTACGCTCACCTCTTCGCAAAAAATGACCTCCACAGACGGGCTTTAAGCACGGGAGATAACAGACGGAAAGGCTTAAAGTGGAGCGAGTTCACTTTTTTCGAATATTCCATTTAAGGCAAAGATTTTGAATGGAATTAAAAATTAGTTACAAAAAGAAATTATCATTAAGGATAGTAATTAAGACTACTTTCTCCGATATTAAAATCTTTTATCTCTAAAATATATCAAGAAAGAAGTCAAATCCAGGAAAATTAATTGGAAGAACACAATTAAAAATGGCTGCTTCACAACTGTTTAAAAAGTCTAAATAATTTTTTTTATTTATTTCTTATATTCCTGTTCACATTCCATGTTAAAAAAATTAATTTATTTGCATTAAGAAAGAACAAAATTAATTATTTTTCAGCCTATTTACTTCAATTTTACAAGAATTTAATTAATATTTTTCTGTTATTAAAATTCAATTTCGAAAATTAAGTTTATTTCTAAATGGAAACGGGAAAGAATAGTGACACAAACAAACAACACATATTTCCTATTTCATATATTAGATAATTCATTTTCAATTCTTTTAAAAACATTTTTTTTTAAAAAAAAAAGTAATGCTAAATTATTTTATGTCAACTACAACTTTTATATTTACAAGATCTGAAGTTTTGAATTTACAAAAATGCGGGTTTTACAGATTTTTCAGATTCTTAATTTAATGTCTACTTAAACAACACAAATGTTTCTAGTCTTTATTTGAGTCTGTAAATTACCATTGATGACAAACACAGTTTGTGTGTGTTTTTATTTGGAATTAGTAATTCAGTTAATTACTCCAATAGTGAATCTATTGAGAAAATTGTATGTGAGCGATATATACAGTGTTTAATTAATTTAAAAGGTAACTTTGATAATTCCATGAAATACCGATTAACTTAATCTTTTAATCGTAATGAAATTATTCTGATTAATTTTTAACTTGGGAGAATTTTTATTAGAAAAGGTTCCTTTAAATATCTCGTAAAAGATTATAATATTTTGAATTTAGTGCGTCTAACAGAAATTCTATTTTTGCATGTGGTTGGATGTTCCATTTTAATATTGGTTTCATCTCTATACATTGCTCTTCAAGTATTTGTTACAGTCTAGACTTTTTTGTTCTTTATGGTATGTATCAAATATCGTCTGATTCAAGATGCTAATGTTTACTTTCTTTCAAAGTAGATGGGCTACATATTTATCGTTTGCCTTTTATGTATTATATTTTCTTCCCTGGAATGGTACGAGTAAAAGCGATATGTGAACTCAGAAGGAAAGTTATTCATTCTCAAATATAACTTAAATGAAATCTCAAATTGATGTTAGAATTTTCCGATAGTTCTTTCGAAACTGGAAAGTCACACCTATGAATCGTTAATGACTGTCATTTTAAATTTTTAAAATGATTAAGGAAAATGAGAAACGGAGAAGCAATGAGAAGAAATGTTTATTTATTTAAAGGGAGAGTAATTTTGAGTTTTTCTTGCCACTAATTATTAAGAAAATGTTTTGCAGAGTTATTTAAATCTTTCATTTTATTGATGAGATGTAATGAGTTTAAATGATGCTTTGTTTCAAAAACATAACTTAATATTTAATCTTAAGCAGAGAAGTTAAGCAAAATTCATTTTAGAAAAAAGTCGTGAAGTTAGAGTTAAGAAGAAAGGTTATGCTTCTATTTCTTATTTTTGTTCAGAAATCTAATATTACGCTACAATGGCACATTTACATATTGCCTCTCTTTTACCAAACATTTTTAAACTGCTAAATGTTACATTGCTGTTAGTAATTCAACGTTTACTGAAGTAGAATTTTGGGTTTTTTGGGGTTACGAATATTTAAAGTAAAATAAAAGTATTTATTGGCTTGTAAATGTATATGGGAAAAACAAATGCCTTTAACTAATTTATACCTCTTTTACATATTATTACTTATTTATTAATTTTACATTATTTTTATTATATATATTGATTTCATGTGTTTTTTTTTTGTTCTTTTAATTTTGAACAACACTATTAAGAACCTATTTTACTAATGTACATTGTTTATAAAAATAATGAAAAGGTGGTCTATTTAAATGAGAACGAATAATTTTTAAATAAACATTCCGTATGTAGTGTGACATATTCAATTTTTAAAAACAAACGATTGTGATACTTTTTTTAGATATTATCTGTCCAACTTATAAAGGCAGACGATTTAATTTAATGTGATACTTTTTTTATGATTTATCTGTTCGACCTTTAAAGGCAGACGATTTAATCTGATGTCATACTTTATTTAAGACATTACGTATTCTACTTTTAAAAGCAGACGATTTAAACTTAAAGTAATACCTTTTTCAATATTCTTTATTAAGATATTTTTTTGGCAACACCAGATCATAATTTTGATTTTAGATAATTTACTGGCAACGGATATAAAATTTAGTATTGAGTTTGGTTTCAAGAGGTTAAGACGAACGTTGAAGAAGTGGTGCTTGTGTAAAATTGTGTCTTGAATTTATGCTTGAAAAGATGTGCACAAATAAATGTGATGTCCTGAAAACAAGTCATTTTTATTAATAGTCTTCAATACAGTACAGACTATTATTTGGAGGTTCCACCGAAGATAATTGAAATTCAGTTGTGCTTATTCGAATGGCGGTAGTGCTGGTCTCCACAAGAAGAATTGGAGTGCGTACCTCAATCAAATAATGCTGGTCTCTTGAGTTTCTAAATTGAAAATGAAGATATTTGGAATTGCCTGAAGAAGTTGTTTAGTAAAAATTTCCTGTTGCTGAATTTGTTTTTTTCCTTTTGCCTGAAGAATTATCTGGTAGTGAAAGTTCTTCGATTTCAAGCGCCATTTTTTTTCTTCTGCGGACAGTTTTCTGTGCTGTTCTGACATCATATACTGCTTTGTTTATTCAAAAATTAGCGTCATCTTTTCCGAGTGGCTTTCTTTAAAGCTGTTTTGTTTCAACGTTCATTTATCGAAATTATTTAATTTCACATACAAGTAAAAGTTCTCCAATATGACATTCTTAGCTAGAAGTAAGAAACGGGATTTACAACTGTTAGCTGATGAATTGGGTTTAAACGTAAAACCTGAATTTAAAATTTTTCATTTATATAAACTGATTGTTGAAAGTCCCGATTATGATGAAGAATTTACACTTGAATTACTTGGTGCCATTAAAGAAGAACGGGAAATAAAAGAAAAAATGGGAAAAGAAGAACGAGAAAGGATGGAAAAAGAAGGAAAAAAAAAAGAACGAGAGTGGATTGAAAGGCTAGAAAAAGAAGAACGGGATCTGGAAGAGAGAGCACGAGTTAGAGCCTTTGAGCTGGAAAAACTGGAACTGAAAGCAAGAGCTGCAGATATACCAACTGGGAATTCCATGCAGTTATCTGATCAACCCGTGAAAAGCAAAATTCATGATGTCGTGCCACGTTTTAATGCTAAAGAAGAATTTCCCGATTCCAAAATTGATGAAGAGATTTTACCACCATCTAGTGAAGATTTTGCAATCAAAGAATTAATCAAAGTTAATTTGAAGGAATTCTCTAAAGAACCACTTGCAGTCCCACCAATAATTGTCCATGTAGAAAAGGTTGAACCTGAAAACAGGATTGAAAATATTGAACAAGTTCCAGAAAATTATATTCAGCTTGAACTGAATGAAGATTATTTTGGTGAAACGAATGAAAATCCTGAACTGAACAATGAGGTAGATCAGAATGTCTCTTTTGCTAGATCTGAAACATCAAGTTCAGGTGAAGGAAATAATCAAGATAACACTTGTTATTCAAAAAGAAAGAAATGCTGTAAAAAAATGCATTCTTCTAAGAAATTAATATCAAATATTCAAATGTTTCGTTCAAAATATTTCGTTAACTTCCCCAAATCTGATGAAAGTGTAACTATCGATAATGACAAGGTATATGAGACTAGTAAATGTGAAGATAATGAATTAAATTGTGAGAAAAAGAGAAATTCCTTTAAGAAAAAGCGTATCTTTTCTGATATTTTCAAGAAAGAAGTTTTTAGGAACTGAGAAGCGATATTCTATTACAGAGAAAGAGTGCGCTGCCAAAGAAATTGCTGTGAAGAAACTACAATGTTATTTGGATGTGCCAAATAAATTCATCACCATGATGGACCATACTATTTCAGTTTGGCTTAAACATTATGTAAAATTAAATACACAATTTATGAGTTGGGCAATGGCTTTTCAGTCTTATATTTATATGGAAGTTCCTGGCAGTGGCAAGAGTCATAAACATGCAGATACAAGTCTCACTCCATGGCCTGATTAAGGAAAATATATTTAAAATAATATACTTACAGACTTTGAGTATAGTCATTTACTCTTTTACAAATTGGCTTATTGTTTGTATTGTTTTAGCAACTTTCTTCATCACAAATTATATGAAATTCATATTTATTGTACATTTTCAAAAGTTGCATGCCAGGCTTACTAATATCTTCTATGTTTTTGTATTTTTTTTCATTATGAATTATTGCTTTGTCTAATGTGATTATTATAGATATTACTTTTAATATGTATTCTATTTTATGTCATAACAAGTTTTTGTATAGAATTTTATAAAAGGGTTTTAATTAGTAGTATCTGCAGCGGACTAACAATTCCATTAAACACCTAGTAGAATTAAAAATATAAAAAAATAGTATTTAGAATTATATTGTGATTTTCAGTTCATATTCTATTTGTTGTTTACTGTATTTAAAAAAATAAGGGTGCTTTTGAATTTTTGTTACGTCAAATATTTTGGAAGAAAGTTATATACCTGTATGTATTTATGTAAGAGAAATACTTCTTATTATTTATGTATGTTTATTATTGATTTTTTTATGTAATTTGAGGAATTTAAGCTTAGCATATGAAATGGTGTTGTTATAAGAGAACAATTCTATAAAAAAATTAAGTTGCTAAGCAAATCAATTTCCTGAAATAGGAAGAAGCAATAATTTAAATCTTAAGAAACTTTAATCTAAAAAATTTATTAAAGTTTATTTCGGAGGGGGGAGAGGTTGTGACATACTCAATTTTTAAAAACAAACGATTTTGATACTTTTTTAAGATATTATGTGTCCATCTTATAAAGGCAGACGATTTAATTTAATGTGATACTTTATTTAAGGCATTACGTATTCTACTTTTAAAAGGAGACGATTTAAACTTAAAGTAATACCTTTTTCAATATTCTTTATTTAGATATTTTTTTTGGCAACACCAGATCATAATTTTGATTTTAGATAATTTACTGGCAACGGATATAAAATTTAGTATTGAGTTTGGTTCCAAGAGGTAAAGACGAACGTTGAAGAAGTGGTGCTTGTGTAAAATTGTGTCTTGAATTTATGCTTGAAAAGATGTGCACAAATAAATGTGATGTCCTGAAAACAAGTCATTTTTATTAATAGTCTTCAATACAGTACAGTAGTCAATTCTTTATTTTAAATACTGTAGATTTTCAAAAACTCTTGGTCATGTTATTATAAATTTAGGAAACATTTTGGCAGATACATAGCTCAAACGCTGTAAAAATATAGCATTTAATAAAGTCTTCATGTATGTAAATACATGAACTGAGTCAGAATAAATGAAATTTCTTTCGTAAATTTCTACTCACTTTGTTGACATAATAGTTATCAACGGGATTTATGAATACATTGATAGCACTAATTTTGTAAAAAAAACCATTTCGCTTTATAAAATTTAATTTGTTTAAAAGAATTTTCCCTTATGTATATTTAAAACGTATAAAAGTTACGTATGAAGAATAATTTCAACGATTTTTATCATTCTGTACCCATTTTATTCATTCGTGCTAGAGGTCATTATGAATGAAAGTTAATTAGAACAATCGTGAGCTTTCTAACTATTTTAAAAGACTGAAATATATATATATTTATATATAAAGAGAGAGAGTTTATTTATTCAAACTCTTTGAAATGGAGAATAAATTATTTGAAGCAAGTTGGAAGAGAAAGGAAATTATTGAAGCACACACAGCGTGAAAGAAAATTAAATGTTGCAGATTTTAGCATAAGCTGTTCACTTTTCTAAAATCACTTTCAATAAAACGTTTGGAAAATAATTTATACTGCTTGTTTTTCATTCCAATTGTATAAAAATATATAAATGCTAAATATGATTCAGTATTAATTATTTCATTTGCTTTTCACGTATCTCTTACCTTTAATGGCAAAAAATGTATCCAGAACTTTTTTTTATTCATTCAGATGTGAGAAGGCATTATATATAAATTTTTAATGTAGGAAATGTATATCTTACTTTGCGAAATTTCTAAGCAAATATTTTCATCAGATTAGTTTCTAAATATTTAATGTAAAAATGATTATAAATCAGGAATTCTGCGATTTAATAATGTATAATCCCCAAGTTATCAAATTATTGATGTAATGGAATATGATAAATAAAAGAGAAATACTTTTGACCAGTTTCCTTTCAAATTGTCTTCGTTTGACGTTCATACCATCAATAAAGGGGTGGCTTATGATGGTAATTATATGTGTTGATTTGAAAATGATACATTTGATTACATTAAATAATTAAATTGATTTTTCTGTATGGAAATATATTCACCTTATTATGTCGCTCGAATCTATATTTTCCTATTTAATTTTAAAGCAAATAAAAGTTTTTAAAATTAAGTTTTTTGCAAGTGATTGAAGAAATATTGAAATATACTTTAAAAAAAAAGATTTAGTACACAGTGTACCAAGAAAAGTAAATTAACTGTCATTTAAAACGTAAACGTTAAATAGGTTGATATTAGTTAATAAATAAAATTATTACGTAAAATGTGTAACAAAGATTAAAAAATATAACATGTGATGCTATTTTCTCAACATTATTTCAATGAAAACTTCAACAGATACAACTCAATTACTGAAAAATATTTGCATTATTTATAACACTTACTATTAGTATTTTAAGAAAAGCAGCATGCAAATTCATACCGAATCTATAAGAAAATGTGATTAACAATTTATAATAAGAATTTAAAACAATGCGAAACATAATTTATGGTATGTATTCTTTATGAAAGGTTTGATTCATTTGAATTTTTAAAATCAAAACGCTGCTTTAAAATATCAAATCGAGAACAAAATAAAAGAATATTTGTAAACTCTAAAAAAAATCATTGAGTGCACTCCTGTTGGAAAAATTCAAGATTCTTTTGTGTGAACAAAGATAAAACCTTAGATCTATAAAGTCTCTGCTGCATTTTTTTTTTTGGTTCTCTTTTTTCCCTATTCTTCTTTCTGGTGTAACACGCATGTTTTATACTTCAGATTCGATATTTGAATGTTTGTGTTTAGTGCGGAATGGATCAGCG
>BMAW01048204.1:0-10493 GCA_019974015.1 Nephila pilipes
CTTTAAACTACTCTTTAGAAATCAATGCCTCATAATTGGAAATATATATTACATTCTTATAGAAACCATAAAAACTTAATCCTATATATAGTGTGTGTGTGTGCGTGCGTGCGTGCGTGCGTGCGTGCGTGCGTGTTTTTGTATGCATACAGTTAAGTTTTTATTTATCGAACTTAAATGTTCCAAGGAAAAAGTTCCACATATATAGAAATTTTGATGTACAGAAATACATATTTAAACTTTTAATGTTTATTTCATTCTTAGTTAACAATTATGTTTAATTTATTTTTCAGGGATGAAGTAGTTTTAAAAAATTAAGCATGAATTAAATTTATTTTAAGAAATATACAAATATGTATGGTATTCATAAATTTGCTAACATTATTACTAAATATTGAATGTCTGCATGTGAAAAAACGAGCATAATGTTTACTTATTTTTAGGCAAAGTAGTCTCTAATGTGTTTTTGAACATAACCACTTACTGAAGCAGTTTTGACAATTCACTTTTATTTGTAGAGGCAAAAGTTTTTTCCGGTATTACCTTTGAATTCTTCTTGACCAAAGCAGTCACCCAATAGGACTTGATTGGTGGGATAATCAGTTATAAAGAAGCTTTCGATCATGTGTAAGAACTTCTGGAAATATGTACTTGCATTTTATGGATTGTTTGTTCATTAGCGTTGCACTCAGAAGCAACTTAAGGGCATTTTGTGACCAATCTCAGTATTTTGAGTCTCAGTCGAGTGATGAGTATGACACCTGAATTGGTATCTCCTTCCTCAAACTTCCATACCACGCCACGTGAGGACTTGGAGACTCGACAGGCTTAATGTTTCTCACGGTGAGTCGTTTGTGATATCAGGACTCGAATCCACGACTCAGAGGAAGCAACACCGGCTGCAATTTCCCGACTAAGACTACCTACTGTTTTTAAAGTGAAAATATATAGAGTTTTTCGATGCAAAGAAATTCGAAATATTGAGTTCCGGTTGAATGCCATTTAATTAAGACATGAACTCATATAATGATAGTAACATTGTTTTAATGAAGAATAAGTACATAATCATCTTCTTAATAAGTCGCATTTAAACTATTCGTTTCATTACAAGGAAATTTGAAAAATATTTTCCTCATTCCATCAAATGAATTTTTCAGAAATTTGCCGTTGGGGAGTTAGTAATTATTAATTAATTATAATTAAGAACACATTGTTTCCGGAATTTTAAGGAGGGTAACATTCATGAAATACTTTCTCCTTCACTCTGCTTTAATTTCGAAGCTGTACAGCGTTCATTATTTAATATATATTAAGAATTCAGTGATTAATATAAATATTATGAGAATAAATCCAGAATGCGAGTGTGCATTCTTATTAAAGCAACGACTATTTTTATATAAAAATTTGATTTCAAGAGATTATTAATTACTATACGCAACCCGACAATCAAGATTCCACTGGTACGGACTTAATTAAACGGGAGTACAATGTATTAATTTATTTGGTATTACATTTCAGTTACACAATAAAATCATTTGCATCGTCTTCTAATAAGCTATAATATTTTCAAATTCTTGGTTGTTGTTGAGATACTATTAAATAGTTTCAGCTGGAATTTCAGGAATAAATTATAAGTATTTTTATGTTGAGAAGTGACGAGTGAGGGAATAAATAAGATGAGATTTTCATACATCAAAAATAGTATAGACTGAATTTTAATTGAGATACATTGCAATCATAAATCACATTCCATATTAAAAGTTCTTATTTATTTGGAAACTATAGAGTAATTGTTCGATACAGTAGTTAATGCTCGAAAGAGAAAGCTCGTTGTTACAAGAATTGGTATAATATTTCGAAGAACTATCACTCAAAAAATAAAATCTTTTTTTGTTGTTGTTGCTAAAGAAAACATCATAACATGACTTAGTAACTATAAACAAAATTTTTAACTATATTTAATTACGGGCAAAATTTATGAAATGTGATGAATTCGATATTATTGACAATAAAATTCTATTGCTTCCGGTCCTCTGTTTGAGGAATTACTCGAACGAATAAGAAATTACGCTCTAATATTTGTAATAATTCTACAATAAAATATATCATTACTGAAAATTACTATTTTAGCACCTAAATATTCATATTTATTGATGATTCCTAGGACACGGCCATGACCGTGAGCTCGAGGTCAGTATTGTTTTCATCGAAACGTGGGCTCGAGTTTTGATGCCTGTCGTGTAGCGAGACTGATGCACGTGGAATCTATCCAAGCTCAAAATCAATGTTAGAAAGGTGTGGAAGTTTTGGAAAGTGGGTGCCAGCTCAGAGTGTGGAAATTCATCCTTGTCATTTAACTGAGGCCCAAAATTACGAGATACGTCGCCAATAGTATCGGATTAATTTTAAATGCGATGTTGTTACTCAATCAATCAATTACCGATGATACAAATACACCAACTATATCTGCCGGTTTTCTTAAATGTACCTCTATTCTCAATAAATAGGTTACGTAGTAACTAATCAATAAAAGATATTTTAAGTAACATTTTGCAATTTTAAAGAACACATCTATAAAATGAAGTTAATTTTCCACATTCTAAGCTTCATATTTTTTAATAAAAATGATATCAAAAACGTCAAACCTAATTTGACTCGAGGAAATAATTAAAAATCCTTACATTAATCCTTCAAAAGTTGTCAATCCAATTTAGGAGCTTTAATAATGAGGGGAAATAACAAGAAACCCATAAAAACGCGAAAGATTTCTTTATAGAATTAAAATTAAGGATGAATATATATATATATATATTCCTGGAATCTATTTTTCATGAACTAAAATAAAATTCAATCTACGAAAATTTTGAGAGGATGGGTAGATTTTAAATTTTGACTGAAAGCCAATGGAAGGAGTGTAGTTTTCCATCGGGGAAGTATTTTTGGCGAGCCATCTATTTAAATTGAAGTTTTATGAAAAGGAAATTCGGTGAACACATCGGAGAGACTGTATCAGTGATAAGGGGACAATTTCAATCGAATCTTGTGGACTTTAGCACTGAAAAGTGTTTGGTTTCAAAACTTTTAAACTAAAACACATGTTTTGTATGAGAAGTTTTCGTAAGAAATTAATAAAGATGACTATCTAATTAACTATCAAATTATTTTGCAATATATCTTAATTTATCTACTTAAATGAAATATAGTAGAAACGTCGATGGAACCATGTTTAAATAAGATGTTTATAAAATGAATTTTTCTGTCATGTACGCAGCTAAAGTTATTGAAAGTCTTCCAGATACTTTTAGATTATCATAAATTCGAAAACATACTATATTTACGAGGGAAAAAAATAGACAGTTTTTAACCATCACTTATTGAAAAATAATTTTATTACCGTACAAACATGATATATATTTTTTAATTTATAAGTAAAATTATCAAATAAAGCAATGCGAAAAATTTTCTGATTGAAAAATTATATCCACTTAAGCTTCACTTAGTGAGCACTTCTCATAACGAGTAATTCCTATAATGAACAAAACCAACTAAAAAAAAAGAATCACTTAACGAGCGACGCTTCTCATAACGAGAAATGAAGTCCAAATTTTGTGCCAGTGCGTATCAGACCGTGTTCAGCTCTCGTTTCGCTGGCACTTAGTTTCGTTTACGATCACATATTTTCCAAAACTTGTGTTCAGTTCCTGTGGAACTTGTAGTCAAAGAGATAGAGTGTTTAACCCAGATTATGGGAGTAGAGGTGGATAACAATAATATGGACAGACCTGTGGATTGCCAGCAGCTAAGAGCCACTTACTGAACAGCTTACAGAGTTGTTCTGAATTTTACAGAAATAAGTTGTGGTGGAGAGTTTGTCAATGATGGAAGGAGTAGCAAAAACAAAGAAGCAATATTTTGGTGCAAAGTAACAGAAATGTTGATAGCATGAGAAACTGTTACAATGTACGTTGAGAGACACTATAATATTAAATCAGAGGCTATGCGCTCTACAAATTTATTGAAATGTAAGGCTCTGTCGCATTTTCACTAAATTTTGAAGCCTAGACAAACACAATCGAAAGCTGTCTTGTAAAAACGAATTAGGTATGTATCATAATTAATAAACTATTTATTTCGCTTATTTTCTGTAAATCTAATTGGCATTCCAGGTTGGCTTAGAAGATGATTCCCTTTCCTTAACAATGCACGCACAATTTTATTTGAGTGTACAATATACATTTAAACTTGTTGAGTATTTTTTTCAGCACAGAATGTTTTGCTTAACGAATGGTTTGCATTACAAACTAGATTATGGAATGAATTGTGCTCTTTAAGCAAAGTTTCACTGTAGCTTCATACTTGAATTATGTTGTTTTGTAACAAGTTACCAAATAAAATACGATGTGAGACTATTTTTATATATGTTGTAATTAGACACACTACCAAAGTCATGCGATGACTTATGCACACTTTGAATTTTGGGCATATGCAGTGAAGCGACCCGCATTCAAATGGTGCGTAGTTAATAATTTTTTTAAATTCAAACTCGAAAAATAAAGTCTGCATAAAAGAATAATAATATTTATTTAATTAGCTTTATCAAACATCACAATTTTCAGGAAAACATCGTAAAGTGATATTTTCAATAAAATATCAGATTTCTGTTCACGAAAAAAAAAAAAAAAAACCAATAAATTCAAACTTTAGCTTCATCACCGTAAAAATTATTTAGGTTTGTTAGAAACATGTATAATATTCTCACCAAGTATCATTCAAAATTGTTTTAATTACCAAAGAGATGAGATATTTCAGTATCTTTATGCATGCCTTCTGGTATGGTTAATTTTGTTAAAAAACGGGTACCATATTGCTATGTACAATGTATTTTTATTTAATCCAAATAATATAGGTTATATTTACATTGAAAGGTTAGTGCAGTGCTATTAGAACACTACATTAATTATTAACATATGTTAAAAAAGCCCGAGGAAATGTCCATTCTCATAAACGCTTAGAAGGCCTCTAGTGGTTCTTCTATTTCGGAATTCATGAATAGAAATAATTTTGCCGTGTCTCTTTAAAACCAAGGCAACAAAAAAATTTCTGCAGGTTCGATAGCTGAAATGATTATTTCAACTACTGGTTCATGGTCACCCTATGGCATCTTGGATTCGTTACTTAGTACCTGATCCATCGAAATTCACTAAAGTAATAAGTAAATAAGTAGTGAAAGAGGAAAATCTTTTCTATATATTTCTAATAGGTAAGAATAATCATAAATCAAAGTTTGTATCACGAATATGGAACTGTAATTGACACGCGTCAGAAACTAAATATTAAAATTTAAAAGCCTGCTTATCTCAACAACAATAAAACTGAAACCAAGTCAGGAACTACACTTATGAACTGGGTCCGAGTCAAATATCAGTTATCCAATGCTCCCTAAACGTTCCTGCACCAATATAGGGAGCACTATAACCTTGCTACCTTGCATCTCCTCTCAGTACTTTCACATCTGCCACGCTTACTAATTCATCATTTCCTATTCTCTTACTTTCATATTATGTATAAATGCTGATAAGTCACATTTTATTCCCAAGGCTAAGTTCTTAAATCAAATAACGGCATAAAATAACATGGAGGTTAGAAGGAGGAAACGCAAGAGAATCTGTTACAATGGGATAGGAACCGACACTTGTAAGGACGTAGTATGAAGTGTTTTGGTTCCCAGACGATAAGACTTCTGAAAGATCAAGTCTTGAACTAACTTTAAAGTTTACTTGGAGTCAAAATGTCGCCTGATTTTCTCAAGGGCCACTGCTGTATTTTAATATCTGGTATCTTTTTTGGATCTTAAAGGGCACCACAAACGAATTTGTTCATTATGTGCAGTAGCTGCATATGAATTCGTATTCAACTTACAGTTTTCACTACCAAAATTAGCCACAATTTAATTTCATTTAGAATGATTATGTTAAAAAATATACCAAGGATTATATTTTTTCTACAATATATATCAAATGTTTCTATTTTACAATGAATCAATCTGTGAATCTTGGAATTTACTTCTTAATGGCATGTATTATTTCAATATATATGATGATAATTATTGTACTGATAATATATGTTAAGTAAATATGTGCGCATTAATTATAGAATAACGATCATTTCTAAATATGGGATATGACTTCATAATCCGATCACTGGTCATTACTATCCTGATAATAAGGATTCTGATCCTGATAGTAATGATGATTGTTCCTCATTATTACTTTTGCGATCAAAAATTTAATGTTATCAAACTCATATTATATGATCATTAAGGTTCATATATTCGTTTCATGAAATAAGAATGAAATGTGATTATTATTTTAGTGTAGTGTTTTAGTTTTATAATGATGATTATAATGAAATCAATCACATTGTCTTCCAATGTTAATGACGTCTCGGTTGCAATTGATATTAAACTTTTTGGGAGGCTTTCGTAAGCAAAAATGGTTTTGTTTAGTGACCTAAAGAGAGAAGCAAGAGATTTTCTGGTACTTAATTTATACATGTGGAAAAATATTATAAATTTAATATGAATGTAAATTTTATAAGAATATGAGTGCTGAAAATAATTCTTGAATAAGAAGTAATGAATATTCTTTTTTGATAGCCAAGAAATACAAAATGTTGTGTACCTTCGCACTATTTCCCTTTGTAATATTTCTGCAGAATTTCAATTTAGTAGCATTCTAACACAGAACTAAAATGTTGTGAGTACATCTCTTTAAATAACATAAATTATATTAAAATAATTCTTAGCCGTAAACATGCAATATATAACATTTCCCCAGATATGACTCTACGAAATATTACAATCTACGCAAACTAAGCTCTGACACTTACAAACTATATAGAGTTAAAAGACAATAATTGTTTTAACAAAAAAGATAAATTGAACATTGCAAATGAATTTTGCAAAATATTTTTACCCTTAATGTTCATAACTTATTCCATTAGCATATACAAAAACGTAAATACAAAGTATACTTCCACAACAACAAAAAATATTTGTATTTAATCTCGAGATAGGGATTAATTTATCTTTAAAGTAAAACGAAGCTCACACTTTTTCATTAAAAACATATTAAAAACGTCAAATTTAATTGAAAAAATCGGCAACGTAATTAAACATTTTCAGCCAGAACAGAAGATAAGCACCAACGAAAAAATGAAAAGAAAATTACGCGTTAATCCATCACGCACTGTCAGTCTAGCTTAGAGTTTTACGACACAAAAAAAAAATGAAAATCTCAAAGCAAGAAACCCATTAAAAGCACGTGAACTTATTTCTTTACGTAATTAAGATGACTCAAAGAAAGGTTCCGCTCAACTAATATCGTCCTTATGGGTCATTTTTCATACCTAACGTAAATCTGGATCAAAGAAAACTGTTAGGTTTGAAATTTTCACTAAACACCAACGGATGGGGTGCAGGATTTTCGTCGAGGAAGTATTTCTGATACGCCATCTATTTAAATTGACGTTTTATAAAGAAGGAAGTACCGAATACCCTGGAAAAATTGTGTCAGTGATTGAGCGGTAGTTTCAGTCGAAGGTTTCAGAATTTACCGCAGGGGGGGATTAGTTTGAAACGTTTTCAAATGAATATTCATCTTTTGAACATGAAACGTTTTATGAGACATATTAGCAAAGATGGGAAATCTATTACATTACATGAAGTAATTTAATAATTTTTTGAGCAATTTAACGACTGTATCTGAAGGAAACAGCACTTGAAACTCCAAATTTAATCAAATAAGGCTTGCTTATAAAATAAATTTATTTAGTATATCTATAACTGTGCGTTGGATTATATCACAAATTTCCTTTCGACTATGTCTGGAGATTTTTCTATTTAAATTCTTACAAATAAAATCTAGCCCGATAAAATGAAACGGGATTTGTACAGATTAGATTGAAGTTGTAATGAACGCATTCAAAAAATTATATTTAAAAGTAGGAATGAAATGAATAATAAGGAGTTAGAAAATTGGAAGTTAATTAGTTGATGCTTAAGCTATAAAAGTGAAACGTCAGAACCAAATCTTTCGATGTCTAAAAAGTGGTCAGATTGATCCTAGATAAAATAGGAGAAAGGTTCGAACCCTCAATTCTAGTTAGTTTACACAATCATAACTGATGAGTGGATACGAAACGAATTAAATTGGTATTCTAATCTATAATCTGGGCGCGTTTAGGTAACAATTATCACAGAGATAATTGATAAAGATAAAACTTTATATTTCATAACTTGAATGAAAATAATTTGATTATACTCTGTTTTCCTCTTCATTTGACTGTTTAATTTAGTAACTATGTTAATACGTGTTGACATGTTGTTATTTTGAGAAAATGACGTGCGGCATAAAATAAAAGATACGGAATTTAAGTTCAAAAGATTGACATTATTATACATTATGATTAAAATAATAATATTTAGTTTGCTTTCAAAGTATATTTATGTAAGGTTTAATTGATTTAATATTTTATCGCCTGCTTTTTTGAATATCTGAACGGAATATTGCTGTCTACTTTAATAATTTATCGTTTACTCTTATTTTAATATTTAATATAATTCATTTTTATGGCAGAATCGCTTGTTTTTATTCTTTTGGTTGTTTACATTGGAAACGTTTTTGTACTATTGATGTTTTGCTTGAGAAAATAAAAGTACATAAAGAATTTGAAGATGGCATTTCCTTTTCTTGATAGAAATTGCTTCTAGGGATCCTAGGGCTAGGAAGTACGCCTACCTTACACTAATTAATAATCATTTTTAATATTTCTAATGTTTTTGAGAACTTAAGAGAAAAATAAATTTTAGCACATGATAAAATTAAATTAGCAAATCAACTTTCATTTTTTCTCTTTTTATTAGACTAATAATAGAAAGTGAGTAAAATAACAACAAGCGGGTGCAAAACTATTTAAAATATTTAAAAAAGTAATAGCCATGCAAACCTTACTTTTTTATTCAAGATTCTATAAATTGAGAACAAAATTTGATGTTTATATCACTTTAATGTCGCAAATGCATTTTAAACTATTGTAAGACACACGTAAACTTTTGATTATAGTTGATAGTATTCGTTATAAGTGTCTTGAAAAGATTTTAATACTTATTTAAAGCTTAAGTTTCACATATTTGCTTCTAAAAATTGATTTTAAATTTAAGTTATCTTACTCAAAATTCCTACATTTAAAATAATTGCAATGTGATTCATTTATAACAATTAGAAATATCTTAAATATAATTATTAATAATACAAAATAAGTAATTGTTTCTTTTGATACGATATTTATCTCATTTGTGGTCACAAAGTTTACTTATGTTTCCGCGCAGTTATAACATTTATGTCTGAACATAAGAAAATGCTTCAATGTAATTGATTATAAATGACTAATTAATGCAAATTAAAAACATTCTTTCCTGACTTTTTATACTTTGAAAATATAGAAAAATGTCAAACCTAATTACATTTTATAAAATAATTTAAACCTTTTAACCATAGGATCAAGTAAACTTTGTAGAAAAAGGCAAGCAGAACAAACACATTAATCTTTCACATACTGTCAACCTAGCTTAGAAGCTTTAACGATTTAAAAAAAAGTGAAAGAAATAAGCCTATAAAGATCAAAAGAGCTTCCTTTATAGAATTAAGATGACTCAATGAAAGGTTCCTCTCGACGAATATATTTCTTCCTTTAGATTCATTTTTCATAGCTAACGTAAAACTCAATCTACGAAAACTTTGAGCGATGGACGGGTTCGAAATTTGCACTGGAAGCCAACGGGAGGGGTACAGGTTTTCGTCGAGGAAGTATTTCTGACACGCCATCTATTTAAATTGACGTTTTATAAAGAGGGAAGGTACAGAACACCCCGGAGAGATTGTGTCAGTGATTGAGCGGTAACTTCAATCGAAGTTTTCGGAATTTACTGGCGAGGGTGGATTGGTTCCGAAAGTTTTCAAATTAAGATGCATCTTTTAAACATGAAAGTTTTCCGAGATAGATTAGTGAAGATGGGCAACCAATTAAATTCCTTGTAAAAATTTAAACTAAACTCTTTTCTTAAATAATTTAATTCCTTAATTGAAAGATGGGTTTGATAGACATCAACGCGGTAAAATAGGAGTTTAATTAAATAAGTGTTTTTATATAAAGTAAGATCACCTGGAACATCTGTCGCGAGAAACAGATTTCAAATTTATCACAATTATTGACATACATAAATTTGATGTTTCTCATTAAATTCATTACAGCATAATGAATACCTTTATCTAAAGCTATGCAAATGATTTAAATGCATTTTACTATGAAATACATTTCTACAATACTATCTTCCATGGTACATTTGAATTCTTTTGTTTTGAGATGGTATTTTTCAACTATTCAGTTTATATATATATATATATATATATATATATATATATATATATATATAT
>BMAW01048204.1:10503-178860 GCA_019974015.1 Nephila pilipes
TATATATATATATATATATATATATATATATATATATATATATATATGCCAAAAAATCTCGCACTGAATCGGAAAAAAATCATATAATTTTTAATTAATAAAATAGTTTATATCGCAAACAAATTATGTTTCAGTAAATTATTGAATGGGTAAAAGAGGATTGAGGAACTGAATCATCAGAATCAAAGGATGTTTTCTTATTTCAAATTTTAAATAATTCTTCATATAATAAAGTATATTTAATTCAGTAATAAAAACACTTTATATTTTTTGACTTGCCAGTTATCCGACATTTTTACACAAGTTGATAAATCACAGAAAATTATTTTATACCTCCTTCTTAAATGAACTAATGCATTAATACAAAACATTACGCTTTTTAATATTTATTCGTTTAGTGTATTCGAACACTTTATTTGCTTAGACTGCATGATATTTTATATGTTACATAGCTTTTTCTGCTTAATGTGTATTATTAGTGGTTTTCCAGTAATCCGGCGATCTCTGAACCGATACCAGATTACCGAGAGAGTACTGTATTTGTTTCTGGTAAGCCTTAGTAGGGTAATTTCACCTTTAAATTAATTTTCCGTGCATAATTTTTTCTTTTGAATCAACAAAGCAGATTTATAAGCAATCGCTTAAAAAAAATTCAAAATTTTTCAGAATTATTCCAAAAATAGTTCTCACGAACTAATCTCTTCTTCACCAGAATATACAATGCATTTACTTGACATCTTGATTGCATTTTAATTAATACTAACAGGCATTTTTAAAAATATTTTGAATGGATAATTGTTCTATTTTTTGACATTATCACACGATACATTTCTTATACATCATTATATTTCCCACTGAATATCACAAGGAGGCAACATAAATGAAATTTTTAATCAGAATTAATAGTTCCGTTTCATTTTATAAGATTCATCCAGAAATCTGCAATTCTTTTTTACAATTGAAAAAGACTTTACATTAATTTTATATATATTCAAAGGTCTTTAGATCACAAAAGATAACATTATCATTCATTCATTCACCCTTCTTTGTCAAATGTAAACATCCACTCTTAAAGGAATTCAGAAATTATATTTATTACATCGAGTCAAATAAAAATGTAACACAGTAATACTTTTTTAACATTTAGAGAAATAAACGTTAATTTTCTATTGTGTAAATATAATCTATATTACTAAAATTAACGGAAAACATAAATTATTCTAAATAGTAATATGATTATTGTTTATTCGGCTCAAACTGATCATTTTAATAGAGCCTAATTTCACGAGATTTTTTTTTACTTTTCAACTATTTATTGGGCCGCTGTAACCTAGTGGTCATGACCAGAAATGTTGAAGTCCCAATTTCATGAAATGGAACAATAAGTAATGATTCAAGTTAAAGGCAACTCATCAATAAGTTTATAAGGATTGTCTGCTATTATTTGGCTCTTTTATCATAATTAAATTTGTTATATTAGACTTTAAGTGACAGAAAACAATCTAAGAAGACTCAAGACTAATCAAGCAAAACTCTTTATCATCAATGACTAGAAATTAAAATGCTCTCTTCGGTTTTCATTCCTAGCAAACAGCTCTAATTATAATTGAAATTAAGTTATCTTACCGAGGTCTCTCAGTTCCAATCGCCTGTCTGTCTTGTATGATCAAGTCAGTAGTTGTCACTTACATCGGATAGTAACTTTCGTTATCCTCTATATCTCTTCTAAAATTCTCCTAACTTATATATCATTAAATCTTAATCACTTCACTTTATTTCTTCCTACACTTAATTAGCATAGTCATACTTCATTTTTGTTGGGGAAAAATTGTTATTTTATGCAATTAATCGCAATTAAAGTCCCCGAGGTTATTGAAGAGAAACTCGCGAATAGCCCAACGTCATAAGTTTTTGAGTATTGTTAAAGCAATAGCTTAAGTATCATCCTCTACTTTTTGACCATAAATAGTTCAAAATCAATCCTTTGTCGGCAGACATCCCGCTCTACTCTGGAGATACATTAATACAAAAATTTAATTAAATTTTTAAGTATTTTTTTTTTGTCTTTCGTTCTTATATTTGTCGTTTGCAAGAAAGTATAGATTCTGATTTTGGTTTTTAATACCTCTTAATATATTTATGTGTTTAATATTCCAGTATATTTTCCTCTTTTACAGTATTACTTAAATACTGTTTCTATGATGTTCCAATATTTACACTGATTAAAACTTCCATAACATTAATACACCCTTCAATAACAGATTATTCAATTAAGAATCTTCGTTATTTACTGAGAGAATGCAATGCTTATTAATAGGATATTTAATACTACATAATATTCTGTAATTTTACTACTGAACAGGGTTGAAATGCTTTTACCACATAATAATCCTCGTAACATTAATACCAGATGAGTTTCCGAATTGTTACTAATTACATTCTTGTATTTGATGAATAAGTTTATACCGAATTAATTTATTTTAGTGGATGTCTAACCTAGCGTTATATTTTTTCAGAATGTATTCAAAAGACAATAAGCTACAATTAGACGTTGCTAAAGAAAGTATTTTTTATAAATAATATTATTGAATAATACTGCATTTTTATGTAGCATCCTGCTGTCTAACTGAAGCATTCTATCATGAACATTAAATTTTAAATGTAGTATGTAAAATGTATTAAATGTAGTGTAATTCAATTTTTAATGTAATTTTAAAAGTACAATTTGCCTAAACTTTATTTTGAGAATGCAATTAAAATAAAGTTTAAGTAAATGAATTGTGGTTTTATATATTATCTTAGCTATTCACATACAAACAAATATAAAAGCAAGATATAACAAAAATGAAGAAGCTGATACAATACACGCTCAGCACTCATGGACAGATGAAGCAAATCTGCAATCAATCTAAGAAAAAAAATACTTTAATGAAATCATGTCAATATACGATACATCATATCCCGATAATATGATACACTAATGATGATTGAGACGACTTTTTTAAGATATCGGGTTTCTTCATATGCTGTTGTACATTTAATGATTATTTCCGTTTACAAGCAAATAAAAGTCACAAGGATCTAAAAGCACATAAGGAAGAACTTTTGTTACATTAAAATATTTTCATGATTTTAAAATGAAGAACAATGTGTCTGGATATTTATTTAAATAATCGTACCACGTTTTTGAATGTCATAAAATGAAAACAAAATTGGAAAAATTCTAATTTATTCAATTCTGTCAAGCATGAAAAACACTGTAAATTGAATACACTCCTTATATATATATATATGTGTGTGTGTGTGTGTGTGTGTATTTATGTTTTGTTTGCTTTGTATGCAGAATTGATTCAAATTTTGGGTAAATGCGTTGAAAGAAATTTCAAAACTATGTATGCAAATCGTTACTGATACTGTGGATGTCGTTCAAGTTATCCTACTTGTCAAAAGGTAGTTATTACATTCATTTAAATTTCAAGCGCTGTACACCACAAGAATATGTAGGATGCATACTAATTCAAAGCTGTCAAGAACATGTTTGAATAAAATTAATTTCTTTCATCAACTGCTAACATTAAGTATTCTGGTCATCAACGAACCGGAACTAATAAATAAAATGTCATTTTGAATTATTCATACACTGTGAGTGCCCCATAAATAGTGATATAAACTTATAAGAGAGTTGGAACACATCAAAATGATTGAGAAATACATAGCAAGCTATGACCTGAAATATAATGAGAAATTATTTGCATAGAAACAAGAAATGAAAGGATACAAGATAGAGATTACCAAAAACAATAATTGCACATGAAAATATTACAAGTACTATTGTAGGTTATTCCACTTCAAAATGTTACAGGAGCTAGAAATTTACACTCTTACAAGTGATACATGCATCGAATCGTAGATCATGGATTGACGGACAAATTCAAAAACATCTTATTTTACTTCAATGTGCTCAACAGCGCAGATAACTTTTGCAAACAGAATGCAGGACTAGACAATTGGTCAGCCGTACCCATCCCATCGTTGACCAAACGACACACTTCTAAGGTCTGCGTACAAGTCACTCGTGGCCTACCCTCACCATGCATGACACCTCTTAAAGACCCGATTTCACGTACATTGTAAGGCACTTGCAGAAATAAACAGTTGCCCGGTGTAGTGATTGTGGCAACCGTTCCTGATACAGTCGTTGAACTGCTCTTGCATTGCCATTAGCCAATATGTACAACAAGTACACATCTGCCAGCGACTTGCTCGAAAACTTTGCACGAACAAAGTGACTGCAACTCAAATGATAAAAATCAGATATTTCCCCTCTAGAGCTCGCGTGAACAGTACCACCTACCGACAAACGATGATGGTTTCGGTCAAAGGTTATTATGATATCCTCAGCCCCTATATAGGTACATAATTTGTGATCATGTAACAATAAAAGAGAGTATGATTTGTCATCAAAAGGGAATTCATATATCTAAGCAATATTGAAAAGTCGTTCATTAAATGATACATATATATAATTAAGATTCCTAAAAAAGATATGAATACTGCGTAAATTCAACGTTTCAGTTCAAAAAAAGTAAATTGCCTTACACTCGAACTATCTTGAAAAACTACGATGTGTAAACAAAATATATTTACGTATATTTTATATTATTAACATGTTTTCATGCACGTTGGTCAACTCTCAAAAAATAAGTCTAAAACAACAGTGACAAAATTTCAAACACACAATATCTTTTATAAATTGATGTTCCAAAAGAACCCAATCAATTATCACAGCTATACAGAAAAAGATTTTCGATATGTTTTTCAACAGAGAAAAAGAGATTAGGATTACTGAAATAAATTTGGATTAAATAAAAAAAAATTACCTTTTATAAATTACAAGATAATTAAAAACAAATTTATTAGGTTTGGTTTATACATACATACATGCATATATATATATATGTGTGTGTGTTTTAATTAACATCACCCTCTAGATTCTTAAGAAAACTATTAATAACAGACGTCTTTGATTTTAAGCCGCGGTAAATGGATGGTATATGAGTTACTCCTCATTCTTACCTTGTACACTATGCCACTTGAGTGCATTGAAGTTCAGTTTTATTTAACATGTATTACTCCTCACGTTGGTTCTTTGGCTAAGTCAGGACAGGAATTCACAATCACTAAGCACTTGATTGCGATTACAAGACTATTGTGGCCCAATTAACACACGTTGAAATAAGTATGTATTAAAAATTAATGTAATTTTGTTTCTTATTACAGTCGTAAAAACTCGAACATCTCTTAGCGAAATATCTTTATGATTTAATGAATGATATCCATATTTGGGGTTTAGGTATTTATCTAGTTGCATAAAAATGATGTGCGAAATTCCAGTTTAATGATTATGTAATTGATTAATTATTTAGAAAATATTTACGAAAAGAATTATGTTACAGATATTTGTTTTAAATTTTTGTCTTAGAAACAAAACGAGACAAAAAATAAATTGGGAGCAAGTATTCAGTATCACTATAAGGAATGATATTTACGATACGTATGTAGATTTTGGATTCAATATAAATATTCAGCTAAGCAAATAATTCTTTATAAAGTGGTATTGAAATAACCAGTTCCTTCCATATCTTAGATATCGCAAGAAACTTCACAAAATTTATCAACTTCACCAGTTAATCAACTTTTTTGATACTCATCTACAGAAATCCAACTGTTATATATGCATACGAATAAGTTATCATATATATATTAGGTGTACCGGAAAGTTTTGTCCGCTTGTGAAGTGAAAGAAAATAATACATGTTTCTCTCTCTCTCATTCATATAATAATATTTATTGAACAATATATTTTCTATGATTACTAGGATTGTTCTATAAACATTCCAGATGGGAGCCTCGAGAGTTAAGTGAGAAAAATTTGCTTAACCGAATCGTTATATTCACTTGTTTGTTTGCTCGGAATGAAAACAAACCCATTTGGGATCGAATGATAACAGAGGATGAAAAATGGATTATTTTCGAATGCAAGATAAGGAAAAGAGGACACTTGCAGCATAAACAATTTGTCCCCTTCATCTCTAAATCGAGAATAAGCCTGAATAAGAGAAGGCTGTGCATATAGTGGGACGTCCAAGATTCAATATATTTCGAACTTTTGAAACCTAACAAAAAGCTCATTTCGGAGAGATACTGTCAGCAAATGGATTATTTAAACAAAGTACTGAAAGGAAAGAACCAGCAATGTTCAATATGAAGCCCATTTTCTGCATCATGATAATGTAAAACCAAGTGTAGCTTCGGCGATTCGTCAGAAAATCATAAAACTTGGCTAGAAATTTCTGTCACATCCACCCTACTCTTGAAACCTAACACCCTCTAATTATCTCTTGCTTATCTCCCTGCAAATTTTTCTGAAAGGAAAAAAAAATTAAAACTGAAGCCTACGTCAACCTAGCACTGCTTCAGTTCTTCGTCCATGATTTTTCAAAACTGATATTTACAAATTACCATCACACTGGCTAGAGTTCATAAGAAACGACGGAAAACATATTGTACAATAAACATTATTCAATGTATGAAAAATGAATTATTTTATTTCACTTCACAAACAGACAGAACTTTTCGGTAGACTTTATATACATTGCAGTAATCAGATATACACTACAAGGCATAAAAATCGCCCCACCCAGAAAAAAAATGAGCCGATTGTAACGACATTTCGTTTGCAAAGGTATTTTACTGCACATTCAAATGATTAAAATTTGGTGCCCAATGAATGAATAGTCAGTACTGAATATCCAGCATCGGTACTGAATATCCAACTGGTGTATATAATGAGCGATTTTTATCTAATAGTCAGATCGTCTATTACATGTCGATTGCAACTACAGATGTTTACTTCAATTGCAACAATGTTACATCGATGGGTTCTTTCTTATTAGAAATATGTCAGAAGATTGGATTAAAAGAGGTTGAGAGAATCGTTTGAGATATGGATCGAAGGGAGGCGATGACTTAATAATGCTGATAAGAGTGAGAGAACACCACCAAGTTTTATATCAGAATGGTGTCTATAGACTTAGGGTCACAGAGCCATTGAGAGACATCTGAGGAAACGTAATCTGTGAATGATATGTTCGTTGCGTCGTTTTTTCTTCACGCCTGTGCGTCACGAAGTTCCATTGCCGAAAAGTTAGACTCGTTCAGCTTTGAACTTCACAGATAGGAGCAAATAACCTTGAATGTCGAGCCCCGTTTCAAATTGTGTCCGAAAAATGCAAACGTGTTGAAATCCTGCTTCTATAACTGAAACTTCGCCAGCTCACAAGCTAGGTGTTATGATCTGAAATATCATTTCCTTTGATAACAGGACTCTTTTTCTAATCAATAATGACACACTTTCTGCAAATGTGGTACTTGAACGAAATTCCGAGATCCATTGCTTTTGGGCCACCCTGGGCTTACTTTTCAATAAAAAAATACTCGGCCACTCATGGCATGTATTTCAATGTATTATCTTATAATTCGTGGAACATATCCTTTTCCAGATAGGTTGCCTGCTCTAACTCCAGTTTCAATTGGGTTGAAAAGAAAAAGGCTGATTTAACATTTGGATAATTTTCCATTTAAGTTGGAAACATTTTGTCAAATTTTCCCACAGAACATCTTTTGGGATCTCGGTTCAAATCACGAGTGACTTTTGGCGTAGAATCCAAAGATGAACCAACACTTAATGGACTCCCCCACGTTCTAATGGTCGAGCTCTGGAATAAATCCTCATGTTGTTTCGAAATTTCAATCAGTTCTTTTTGTATAGATGTTTATCCTCTCGACTCAAATTTTGTGTCGTAATAATACTCCATCAAAACGCGCACTCTTTTAGAGTGCATTTCTAACAATTTATTTTTATTTTTAAAAAGTTTCAAGAAAGCTGTTTATTTTTAAGGCTTTTGTTTTCAGGACAGGGCTTAGTTTCCCCATCATAATTTTAAGATACAATCAATACAGTCATTATAAATTCACGGTGAACATTTATAAAGTATTCAAAAGGCTTCGACGAACCTTTCTGGTTTGTTACAGGACAAGCATTTCAGAAGCAGGAATATTAATAATAAAACATTGAATATCTGAAAGACTTGACATTATATATTCAAACGTATTTCACGCCGGCAAATTTTAAATGAATAATACATATTTCTTGCAAAATATATTGAAAATATTTTTCCACACAATTGCGTGTTTATTTGGTAATGTCGACGTGTTTTTAATCGAAATCAGGTGATAAAGTACGCGAAGATAAAATGTAATTCTTAACATTTTCGTAAAAATTAATTTTACTGAATTTCTCATTTAAATATAAGATTGGAAATATTAAAAACAAAAAACTGTTGAAACTGATAAAAAATGTTTTGTGCTTCATTAATATATAAAATTAAAGAGTTTTCAATTTACAAATTTCTATTTTATCATTAATAAACCACGAATATTTTCAAAAGATTAATTACGTAACATAATTGCATAAACCATTCAGTTCTGCAAAACATACAAAAACGCATATTTAAAAAATTAGAATTATGAAAGGTTGTATTATATTTTACCACTAGGTAAACCTGAAATGAGGAATTCCATAAAAGGGACTTATATAGTTAATTATTTAATGGAAACTGTTAATAAGTAAATTAATCTTTGAACAAAAAAACAAATTTTTAATACTTTATTTTCAAAGGAATTAAATGTTAAAACATTAAAATAAACAATTTTTCGAGAAAATATTAATATGAACTACGTACTCTTAATATTTTTAATAATATGTAAAAGAAGAATTTTAATTACTACAAATAATTTTGAATTGGCAAGAAGAATGGATTTAAGCGTAAGTTGCATCAATGCATTCGCAACCGACATTGACGGTTCCTAAGCTGATGATTGAATAGAAATTTTATACAACGTATTCTGAATTTCTAACACATTATCAATAATAAAGAAGCTTTGTCCAAGCTATTGACTATCATAAAATGCACGTGCTTTATTATTTTTTTTATAAAAATAATCGCAATTAGAAAGAGGAAGTTTGCTCTTTTCCGTTGATTCATTTGTTATGATTTCATTCTGTTCTACTGATTCCCTTTCTTTCAACTAGTTAACGTTCATTTCTCTAAATTGTACAAAGAAAAGAACTGAACTCGTAACAGGTTCTCACGCATGTTCCCCTTCAACTATCTTTTTGGGATACCTCATGACGTGATTTAATTTAAGAACTTCGCCCTGGGGTATAGTAAAATTTTAAATATTGCTGAGAAATAATAGATATGTAAGAACAAAATTTATTCTGTACATTAATTGATCCTTTTGTACATGTTGTTTATTACAGCCATTAACGCTGAGTTGTTTTGTTTCAGGAAGCCATAGATTGAAGTAACCTGCAGAATCAAGAACATAGAGGTTCGAAATGGGATTAAATTTCTTCATTTTAAAGGTTACAGCCCACTACGAAATGATGGCTGTTTATGAAAATGATAGGCCGTCATATGATACTTTTGTGAAGTAGAAATGGAATTTTCAAACTGGCTACCAGTCTTTGCAGACAAAGCAGAATGGAAACCTTCGTCCACGGGTGATGCCTAACAGTGAAGACAGTTGATGGCTTTTTCCTAGTAGTCTGAAGAGCAACCATCGAAATGATTATAAACAAGACCGTTCTTAGTGAGGCGGTGCGTTGAAAATTATTCACAAAAGAACTGCACATGTCAAAGATGTCAACAAGCTGGGCTGCATGATTTCTGACTCCTTTTTAGAAGAAAACATAGGCGTGACCAGTCAATGGAGATGTTAAATACTTTGGAGGAAGACGAAGAGGATATTTTTGTTTGCCTGATACCAATGGATGAATCCTGGATCTCTCAATATGATTCTAAAACCAAAAAAATGAGAAATGAGGGGAAGCCCATTGACTTATTTTTCACCAAAAAGGTTAAGATGTTGAAGTCTTCGAGGTAGATCACGCAGTCTGTTTTTGGGGTTTGTCGTGAAGTCATCTGAACGCACTACCTGCAGAAGGGTCAAAACATCAAAGGTGTCTATTGCTACACACTTCTGAATAAATTGTATGATTCTATGAACAAGAAACTCCGTGGTAAGTCGCCAAAGGCGTCCAGCTGTTTGCCGACAATGCATCTGCTCACTCATTTCCAGATGCAGTTTAGGAATCAAAGCTATGTGGCTTTGAAATTTTGGCACCCCCCAACCCCCATTTTTCCCATCTCGACTCAAACGGGTTTTTTTTTTGTTCCGAGAACTCAAAACCCCATCATGGAGTAGGATATTTTACAATACCAGTAATTTAATTCAAAAGATAGATTAATGGTTTTGGACGCAATCTTATGAGTTCTACAATGACTACCTTCGAAATGTCAAGAAACTTTTGGGTGAATGTATAACTCTGGATGATAACTAGGAGAAGAAGTCTTAAGAATAACAAATAAAAATTTACGATAACATCTCGTATCTTCCAATTAATAATACTTATGCAATAATTTTCCCTGTAAAACAAAATAGCTATTATGTTATACATTCACAATAACGATAAATAATTAAATAATTATTATTATAATATTTTATCACTAAAACATTTTTCCTCAAATAGACGCCATCGAAAGAGATAGGAATTTACCATTGATATAAAGCTCAATGGCATACAAATAAATAAGTTAATGAAATATTTTTTTAAAAAAATATTCTATTTTATCAAATGAATAAATCAGAAGAACAAAATAATATGAGTGATTGATAAAATTGAAATAAGCTACAAAATTAATATTGATATTATTTACAATCCTATTAAGAATATTTACTTTAACTTGAGAATCTCTGTAAAGTAAAAAAAAAAAAAAAAAACGTGAAGCTGTCAGTTAACGTAATCTCAAGTCATTTAAGAAGGCTCCTAAAATAAGCCCACATTATCCTTTAATACCTTTAAACGAAAATACCTTCCATTAAGATAAAATAAATCAATCTTTACTGGATAGTCTCTTTTTTTCAGCTAAGAGTAACACATATAAAATTACAGAAAAGCAGTAGAGAATTTACAGTTAAAGAAATTCAAAAGCACGTCACAAAAAGCACTATTAGGCATTTGATACACAAAATGAGACATATATAGAATATG
Source organism: Nephila pilipes (assembly GCA_019974015.1). NCBI lineage: Eukaryota > Metazoa > Arthropoda > Arachnida > Araneae > Nephilidae > Nephila > Nephila pilipes. The sequence continues at coordinate 21,683 of BMAW01048204.1, forward strand.
ATTTACAAAACGAAAACTTTTTGCTTAAAAGTGATGCAAGAACAAAAATTCTAGGATCAATAACAAGTCTAATTTTGCATAAAATTATTTAAATAGAGTCTTATTTGGAGCAGCAGCAGTAATTACAATAGAGTAACAAATCATCCAATTATTTCAATTAAAAAATTTCTATAATTTTTTCTAAATTTTAATGGCAATAAACTGGCAATATGAAAAGAAAGCATACGGTTTATATTTTTATGAAGTATCTTAAAATAATAACTAATTTAATTTTCAGTTTGTACTGGATAGTATAATGACTTTTTTAAAATATGTACGAATAACCAAAGTAACTCAATTTTTCACTTAAATTCTAACTTTTAAAAGCATATTTTACGTTAAATTGTCACTCATTTAAATAAAAAAAATAATTTATTATTTTCCTTTTTATTTGTTATCTCAGACTATTTTGAAAAAATAAAAAGATACAGAAATACCTTCCTTAAATTTTTTTTTTATCTCTTTATAGTTCTTAAGTTTCTCCCAAGAAGAATATAAATTAAAATGCAAATCTAGAGAACCACTTGAATTAAAAACAAGAGAATCGCTTAATCTAGAGAACCGCTTAAATTGAGAAATAAAAACTTATAAATAAACTAAAATTTGTAACATATTTTGGTCTTTTAATAAGTCAATTTTGCACCTTGAATATCTTCTAAAACATCTTATTTATATTTTCAGCATAAACTGATATTATAAAAAAATAGATGCGAACCGGAAAAGTATTCAAAAAATATATATTCTTCTTATATCATAGAGATATGATTGATATAAGAGAAATACATACTTCTCGAATAAGAACAATAAATGAATTTAGGCTAGTCTAAATCAGCGAAGATTTTTGAAATTTAAGTATACAATTCAAATGTATAAAAAGTGTGTTGCATTGAAAATTAACGAAGAACGTAAATTTGTTTCATTTCCTTTTTCATTATAAATCACAGCAACAATGTTATTCCCTTATAAATTCCTAAAAAAATTAATTGAAGTTGTATATGTCTTAATGTCGAAAAATTTTTTGAATATATATTTAGACAGAAAAATATTTCAACTTTCATACAAGTTTCTGAAGTTGTAACAAACGCATTATCCTATTAAATTGCCCGTCTTTAAAATTTATAAGCATTTCATAAACATGAAAACTTCCCTTGAATATGCAATTGGAAAAAATGTTTTTAGCATTACAGTACAAGCGAAAAAATCTGAAACATATTTACAGAAAAAGATTCCTTTGAAATAGAACTGAAGTTCTGTAATTAAATACTGTTCTCTCCATAGGGTAGAAAATTCCGAGAATCCAAGAATACAGAATACAAGTTAGACTAATTTGTTATCTGAAAATGTGTGCTGTGTTTCAGTCCTATACTTTAACATAACGAGAAGATAATCATAAATAAATCTCATTTTACTTAAACCAATATTCTGTTTCAAAAATCTAAATTGGGCTCGATTTCCTCCATCTTTTAATCAAATGAATCAAGACAACATTCTTTACTGATAAATAGTATTATAAATGGTATAAATATGGTTTTCCCTATAATATAACAGAGTAAAACATTCATGATACAGAAATTTTCTATCTGAAAAATTGATCAGAGTTTGTGTTCTATTCTTTGCTTTTACGCGAAAATAAGCCTTTACTGAATCAAATTTAGATCAAGATTTTACTTTAAAAATTCTAAATCTTACTAGATTTCTATCCTTCTGGAAGTGGATCTGTAAAAACGAAGTTTCTTACTGATCCATGCCTTAACTCTTAGTACAGATACCACTCTGATAAATAGACGCAATTATAACAAAAGAACCTCAAAGTAATAGAAACTTTGTAGTTTAAGATAGAAAAATAAATAAATACCAAGCACCAGCACAACTCTTCACCTTTACAGCAAACCATTCTCTCATCTATCCCCTGGAAACTTTCACTAACCCTAATCCACCTCATTTAAACTACGATTTCTACCCCTCAAAAAAATAACCTTTCCAAATCCCAATCCCACCTTACCCCTTTCATGGCGGACAGATAAGCCAGGACTAAGCTCGATTGTTTAAAGCTCCAGTGAGTCTCTGTTAAGAAGGATGAAACCCACATACCATCTAAAGCCTTCTTCGCAACGATAAGACTCAGAAACAAACCATTTTCTAGGCCATTAGCTTATTTGGTGCGCCACATTATGCTGGTTGATTATATCCCGAGCAGCAACCGCCCAGGAATTTTTCTTGTCCTGGAAGATATTCGGGAGGTTTGATTACGCCAGGCATATCCGGAATACTTGCAGAGAGAGGGAGGATTTAGGAGATAGGATGAGTTAAGGGATTTCCATTACACTGGGAGGATTATTTAGGGTTAGGGAGAATGAGGAATGGCGTTCTGGTGGTTTTGTTTTAATGGCTTCAACGAGACATTTAGCGTGCATTGGATAGATGAGCGAGCTTGTAGTCATCATATACGTGTAACGTCGAGGTTAGGCTCTAAAAAGTCATACATGAAGTTTAGGTTTGATACGTTTTGAAAGGTTACGTTCTGGCAATGTATCATATGTTTACTATAAGTTGCACCTACCAAATGTCCAAACCTATTTTTTTAAAGAAAAATAACATTAAATATCAAATACGTATCAATAGAGACAATAGTGTGAAAAATATTTTTTTACCCCTCAAGGGTGTTTTATTTGTTAAAAATATTTTTCTTGTCAATTACATGCAAAATAATTTAATCTTTCCCCCAAAATTAAATTAAATTATATAAATGAATTTTTTAAAAATAAACATCGAGTCTTTATACGAAAAGTCTCTGTTTTCAATACCTTTGTACCCGTTTTTCAATATAGGTGATGATGCTAATGCAAGATGGTATCCTCATTATGTGCTGCTATCAGCAGAACGGCGAAAAAGCATTAATATTTCATAAGTTAGTTTTGATTTGGGGGCCATTTGCCACAAATAAAATTTGACTAGTGTCGAAACGAGTTGTCCCTACCATTTATATTATACAGAGGAAACTAAGCAACAATCAAAGAAATGAGTTACTTCAGGTGAATACACTCCAAAGAAGGCGAAGACAACCTCACCTGCGGAGAAATTACGAAAAGTGTCATAATGATACACTTCTAAGAAAAGGATAAACAACCATTGGACAATACTACTAGGAATTATTCTATTCCTATTTCTCATTGCTAATACCCCTTTTCCTTAACACGGGTATTTTTTGAAGATTCCTCGTAATAAAAGAGATACAAATAATTGTTTTAAAAATAAATATTTTCTAGCAATAGTTTTAAAAAATTTACGAAATATTAATATATTTTAATATATATATATATATATATATTAATGTTTATTATATCATTAGGTAAATCAGTATAAAGTTTAATTGAAATTACGAAGAAGTAAAGTGTACTTCCTTAATATTAAATTCAATATGTTATTCAACTTTGAATAAGCTATACTAAACTGTTTCAGCTTGAAAATTATTTAATTGGAATTTCCACTCTGAGATAAAATGATTGAGCTATTAAATCCTAGTGAATTAAAAGATAAGAAAGTTACATTTGAATATTCAACACTAATGAAATTAAATGCATCAATTTGAAATTAAAAGGATTCTTAAAGTATGTTCTACTTTCAACATTTTCCGTCCCTCCTCATTTTTTCCCTTGAAATTATTCCTGTATTTTGTAATTAGAAAAAAAAATATTCACCTGAATTTAAAGATTATTTTTACTTTAGTGCTATTTCCATTACAGTTTATTAATTTTTTTTATCACGGATATCTCCGAATATTTAATTTGAAACAAGGGTTATTTATTTATTGAATTAAAATTACTTCAGTTGTTTCTCAGAAAATGCAGATGTTAAATTTAATGAACTTTTCTTACAACAAATGTAATAAAATCAACGAACATCAAGAAAAATACAGAAATATACAGAAAGAAATTAATTTTAATTGAGATCAGTGAAAGAATTTCAAGCTCTACTCACAGAAATCTATTTCTTATTAAAAATTATTCTTAAGATGTTGAATTTTTCATATAACACAAAGTAGCTTAAGAAATTGGACTCAAAGAAAATGTATTACTTAACAAATTTTTAATAATGACAACAGTGAAATATATTCATATATTACAGTTACATATATATATATATATATATATATATGGTTACAAAGGAAATTAATCTTTATGGCCTCAGGCATGACTTAAAGAAAATCAGGTGCCGAGAGTCCTGCTCGTCTCGTAACAGTAGTACAAAATAACAAGATTACTCTTGATAATCCTCACATATCATCAAACAATATTAACTGAAATCAATTCATTAAGACATCTCAATATCGATCACGTAATCGTAAGATTTTTGAACTATTACACGAATTACTTACAGCTATCTGATACTATTTTTACAATTTTATATTAAACGTAAGACTTTTTACTACCCTTGATTGAAAGAATATTATGAATGTACGAGGTTTCAACAAAAAGTAACGCTTCCGTGGCTGCTTAGTTTGTTACCCAATTTTCAAAATTCTTGTTGTACCTAAGGGATAAGAGAGTCGTTCAATTAGTTCTTAGGAATTCCAAGAGATGGTGCTCGTAGCATCGAAAATGATTTGTCTTTAGTAGACATCATGGATCACTAGACAGCTGTCTGAATCTCAGTTATTCGTATTTTTTATTATGACGCCTTTCGCACCTGAAAAAATTCTTCGTTACAACTTTTCCGGTCGATGAGACCATCTTCGCCCTTTTTGGAAAAGATTCACCGGAAGCAACCCAATGTTTGGATTTTTGCTTGATTTCCAGTACATAATGCTGAACTCAGGTGTCACCGACGCTGACAATTCGACACAAAATGATGTCGACAACTAGACGCAGCAGCAATCAAATTTTGATTTGGCAGCAAATGACAACCAAATCAATACCACCTTATGAATCAATTTGGAATTTGTTTCGGTTCCGTTTAGCAGCTGGCAACACCAAATGGTAACAACAATTTACTTTAATGATGCCATCTGTTTTCAAATACAAGTACTTTTTGAACCACCCTCGTATATGTATTATGTGTATAAATCATTTGGAAGAAATTGCTGTGTTCAGAAATGTTTACTTATATGGAGATGAAATTTAAACAACAAGGTGTTATTTCACCTGATTTAGCACCTTACACTTCTTCCCAAAGATAAAAGAACACCTTCAGGTAGACCAGTTCTGTTTTGACAGCGAGGTGAATGTTTGGCGTCAAAAACAATCGCCAGAATTTTTCTCCGAATAATTCGCTAGTTTTTTCATAAATGCATGGAAAAGAGTGGGAACTATATCGAAAAACGAATTATGTATTACATTCACGATATATAGTTTTCTAGTACAACACAAGTTGTGAAAATTGGATAACAAGTAAAAAGGTTATGATTATAGAAGCTTAATATTTCAAATTAGAACGTATTTTAGCAATCTATGTGTTATGTATTATTATATAATACTCAGTAATAAGACAGAAATGAAACTATCCTATGTTTGTGGGTTATAAAATAATTCATAAAACTAATTTTTAAGTTGAATTTTCTGTGAATACATTATAATAATTTAAACCGAAATATGTGCAATAAATATCTCAGTTTAATAAGCAATTTTAAACAACACACAATTTTGACTTTCACTCTGGTAGAAAGGTTACGCAAAGTAAAATATATTTTACATTTTACAGTTTGTTAATTTTCAAAAATGTAATTTTTATGTTAATACATATATATCTATTAAAACTTAATATTTATGTGATATGTAATATATATTCATTTGTGCGGATACACCATGATGAAATAAATTTACTTTGCAACACAATTCGTGGAAGTATGAAATTTGATGCTAGTAAAAATGTGAGTTTCACTGAAAAGTTTTAATTATAAAATAAAACAACCTGTTAAATATTCACATAATAATATTTATTCTCACTCTGTCTGATGCTTCCGATTTCTGACTCGATACACTTCGGTTCTGTTCCAACAAATATTTAAGTTCTCCACCATCAAAAGCATCGTTAAGCCCTGCGGCGAATCTCAGTTTATCACAGATGTTGAGTTCAAAAGAAAAAATGTTATCCAAACAGATACAACCCATTCCCTTTTAACGAATATTTCCTTCTCGCTTAAATATTTAGAATTTAATGGTGCGCTCGTTTGAGTTCTTTTCACCGACTTTTGCTGGCAAAACCGAAAGCAAAAGTTTTGATCGTTACTTTCCCGTGGATTGTAAAGATTTTAGGAAGCTGCCGAACTTCCATTTGGTGATTGCATCACTGAATTATTTTCAAAGAGGGGATGTAAGTACAGATAAGACTAATAAATAATGCTAGTTTGCTGTTGGAGAACGGCTTGAACCAAAAGCAATTGTCTGTACTGCTAAGGTAAGTTTCGAAAATGGAAAAAACAAAAAAGTTATCTTGTTGAAAAAACGAATGTATTTGTTTTTTTCAGTATTTAATCTATTTGATTTGAGGAACTTAATCTATTGCTTTAAAGTCTGAACTGTAATGGATACTATAGATTCAGTAAAATCTTTACTACCTCATTATGACTTCAAAATGTGGCCGCGGTAGCCTAATGATCATGGTTTCGGATTCGTGACCGAGGGTTTTCGTTCAGTCGCGGGTTCGATCCTTGGTTTCCAAATACCCGCCATGTAACCGCGGCTGATGCATGTTAAATCTGTCGGGGCTCAAAGTTCTCCCATGGTGGGGTGTGGAAGTTAGGAGAGGGAGGCGCCAGCTCAGGTGCCATCCTCGTCACTTGACCGAGGTTCAAAATTGCGATGTCCATCGCCAATAGCCCTCGTGTTGCTTCTAGAGCGACGTTACTTAAAGCGAAAACTAAATTACTTCAAAATACATTTTTTATAACAGTCAACATTTACGAGAGCGGCTCGAAAATTGGAAATTCTACAATGCTATGAGAATTATAGAAGTGGGGAAAAGAATATTTAGAATGGGAAAGGAATATCTAACTAGTATTGTTCAGTAGTCATTTTCCATAGATATAGCGCCCTTTGTATTCAAAAAATCCGTCGCCATACAGCTTCTGTCCATCTTCGTTTTCTTTGGATCATATTTACCGGAAGCAAACTATTGTTTTGATTGTTGCTTGGATTTCGGTGTAAACTGATGAATTCAGGACTCATTATCGGTTACAACTCGAAGAGAAATGACGACGACAACTTGACGTGCAAGGAATCAAAACAAAAGTATGAATCAGTGTCTTATTTATTTTAATGCTGCCTAAGAAGGGCATCTCCCCATGGTACCGTCAACTTGTCTAAACAATACCACCAGTCTTCAAACAAGTGTTTTCTGAACTGTCATCCGTGGTCGAGGTTACCGAGTGGTTAGGGCTTGCAGTGGCGTAGAATCTTGATTCCGCTAAAAATCTTCCATATAGTGAGGTTGATTCACGTTAAATTTGTCGAGGCTCAAAGTTCTCCAATAATGATGGTGTGCAAGTTTAGAGAAAGAGAGAGCAGTGCCTCGTCTTCGTCATTTGACTGATCGTTCAAAGTTACTAGATGCATCGTCAATGGTCCTTGACATTGCTTAAAGCACCATTAATACACAATGAATCAATACAAACCATCTCATCTAAGAGAAAATATTACGCAAAATGAATGTGTGTGTTTTTTAAATAAAATTAATGATCCTAGATCAATGCTATCCAACTTGAACCGCAGGTGCGAAAGGTGGTACTGTGCAGGTCACGTGCCTCTTGATACACCTGGATTATGCAGAATTAAAATTAGCAATAGCAAAAAACACTTAAGGAATTCCGATATTATATATATTGGCATATATTATTATTATTTAAGTATTGTAGTTTTTTTTTTGGAATTAATATTTTTTACAGATCAATTGAATCTGCTTTGTAAGAGTTATAATTTCTAAAATATCTATTAATATTTGTTTTTGTGTAAACCATGAATTCGACAACTTTATATACATCAGGATATAGCTCTTAAAAATTGAAAGCAAATGTTTTTTTTCTACACTCCACTTTTGATTTTTGAATATTGCAGATTTTCAAAAACTTTAAAGCTAAGATATTTTCACGAATTAATGCAAATTTAATTCAAAACCGAATTACTTATTTACTATATTATCGAAAAAAGTCAATGAGCATTCACTAAATTCCGTATTTACTGGTGCGTCTTTCACTACAATCCAAGGAAGTATCATAAAATTTTAATTATTCCTAAGAAATAAACAGAGATATATGGATACAATTTATTCGGCATTTTAATTTGGATCCGAACGCACTTTCATTACTTCCGTGCTTTAAATTGTAACTATTAATGTCAATTTGTTAGGTTTCAAAAAGCCGTAGATATTGAAGTAACCTGTAGTATAGAGAAGAGATAGAAATCATTCTGCCAAATTCTTCATCGAATACCTTCGAAAAGTTAAAAAATAACGGAAGAAATGTTTAACTCAGGATGGGGATTAAACATTGAAGCCTTAAGAATAATAAACAATAAATAAGTTTCCATCAAGATTATCTTAATTAAACTTAACGATACTGTGGATTACTTTAATCTACGGTTTCCGAAACCAAACAAATCGATATTAATAATTACAATTTACAACATTATGTATAAATGGATCATATAAAATGAGGTATAAATTTTATCCAGATATATATTTCTTATAATAAAAACATTTTAATATAATAATTAAAATGTTTCAATTCCCTAGCGTATTCATAATTCATCGTTTTTAGAATTCTTTAAAATAAGGAAATAAAGGAACTGAAATGAATCAGAGAAACTGTTAGTTGTTTTGAAATGGAATCTATCTCAAAATTGTAGCACAGAACACAAACACACATAACATTTCTAGTGAAGTAGTATTTAGTATATAAATAGATTTTTCAGAGGCATAATAATTGGATGATGTTTTTTAATTTGTGTTGATTCTGTTGAAATATCTCTTAAATTCATCTACCAATAGAAATATTCAAATGAGTGTTATTGTTTCGTAGCGATGAAAAAAATTAACGAAACAGCAAATAGTAGCTTTCTGTCCTTTGATCTTATGTAAACTGTGTATATTTGTCAATACTCTTTCCTGAAAGAGCTGCAAAAAATATCTGAAACAATATTTCCTAAGTCATTACATTTTATGCAGTTTCTAAAAGTTGATACGCATTTATTACATATTTAAATGGAACTCCGCAGTATTTTTTTGAACATAGCATGGATAAAAGATGTCAGCTATTATAGCAAGAAAATCTAAGTTGTAGCTTAAATTGAAACTCTTTCAAATCATTCCTATTTGAAATGAAATTGTGTAGCAATCTTTTCAAAAATACTTAAACTCTTTACGAAAATTTTTAAAGCTTGCTCAGTCTCTTATGAATTTCTTAAGAGTTGTTTGACGTAGAGAGAGAGAGAGGGAATCATAAAATTCTTCATTCCTAATTCCTAGATATAAGGGAGTTCAGCCATTTAAGAGTCTTTCTTCTCATAAACTCTAACTATTTAAAAACTACAAATAAATAAATTCGAAATCTGTTTTAAGATTACTTTCTATTTAGACAGACTTTTCGGATGGGAAAAAAACCCTTTCGCCTTGACATGTGCAAACGAATTAAAATCATTAAAACAAGGAAAATAATTCTTGCGCTAATTAGAGAAATTTATTTCAAAGACCAATAAGCTGAAATGAGTAATGATTTTAAAATGTAATGCTACCAACGGGAGAAGGTTTTGGCTCTGTAATATACTTTTCCGGTCTAATGATAAATGAGATTATTCGTCGCCGTTCTTTTTTCTCTCCAATTTCGGAAACATGTATTTAAAACAATGAATAAATCACGGTTTCAATTTGTTTCTTTCTGTTCCAATTTGCTAATGAAGAGATTTTCAGATTTTCAGCTAATTAAAAAGGTTTTTAAAGTAGGATTTTTAATCCATCTATCATTAGCAAAGTTCGGCTTTCCCCATTTCATGACGTAGATTTATATGCCTAGAACGTTTTCGGAAATTTATAGTTCGGAGTGTTTTTTTTTTCTGTATATGTGTGTGTATAATCTCGTATTGTTCAAAAAGTCATTAAATGCGAACCATTTAAACTTCTCTATTGATAACACAGTATGGAATTGAGCTAATGTTCTTTTTTAATTAATTCGAATCTCAATTTTAAAGGAAGGAAACAGAGTACACAAATTACTTGAACATTTTATAGTTAAATTCTAACGTTTGTTAATAATATTAAGTTATGATAAGAAAGAAGTGGAATTATCAATACTATACACAGAAAACTTTTATGAATAAGGACATTAGCAATATTAGTGCACCGGGCAAATGTCAAAAATAAAACCATTAACATCGCTATATTATAAGCAGTGGCATCACTTGATTTATTGTCTCTGGAATGTAAGTGGGAAATTATGAAAAAAGACAGCAAGATATTTTTTTTTTACTTTATATATATGTTTCCACTTTAAAAACTTAAAAAACATATTGGAATTTTATTTTTTAAATTTTAATATTAATGCCTTTGAGTTTTAGAATCAAATAAAAATTTAAATATTACAACTCCAGACAGCATATTGATTAAATGTGAGATTCCTATTATTATTCATTTATAGAATTTTTTAAAGTAGTTACATTATATTTTTTTATTGGTTTCATTGCAAAGTATTAGGATGAAACTGAATTAATTGAATTAATAACGTCCTGTGTTGTTATTCTCCCGTATCCATGAATAATACAAAGAATACATCAGATTGTCGCAAGTACCTGAATGTCAGCAACATGCCAGATCAGGAGCCTTAGGGCTGTAAAGAATTTCCTATGGGGATAAATAGATGTCTAGTTTAAAAAGATTCGGTAAATGGTCGGATAGATATAAATGTACTCAAGTGTCAACGGAGTATCCGGGCAATTTATACCGTTCTCAAAGGCTCTTGTGTAGTCAGGGTGAATTCCGGTGTCCTTTTACGAGACTTGTTCTGCTTCACTTGCTTAATGAATTATTACGTATTTCGTATTACTGAACCTCAATGAGAAAATAAGGACACTTTATTCTTCAAATTTCTGGATGATATGAAGGTTCTAAAGACCTATTAGACTGGACACGCTTTATTATGACGTGAGGGCCTGTGATAGCATGTTAAATCGAAAAAGGTTTCAATGTTTTAACATGACATATTGCGGAAAAAAACACTGTGTGGTATCATATTGAGGGCTGTATTCGTCATTTGGTGGTGCTGAAAATTACGATGTTGCCCTTCAACACTTATTTTCATGTAGCATCAAAATAAAGTTAATTGTTATCAAGCATTTTTACTTTTAAATTAAGATACAATCAAATAATCTAATAAATTTATCATTTTTATTATTTCTATTTAATTATATTTGTTTAAAATAAAAAAAATTAGAATAGATTGAAAAATTGTTGGTTTGCCGAAAATTTGGGATAAATTTTATCTGGAATGAAGAAGCATATCGAGGAAGAAAAAAAAAACTGTATTAAAGAACTCGAAGTACACGAGTAAAAAAGAATATGTCATAACGATAACATGGTAGAGTGCGAAATTAGGAAGAAATAGCTTTTTTCATAATCAGTAATAGAAAAATCAACTCCAATGAAATCAACCAAGGAATCAATATAATTATGCATAGTAAAAGTCATATTCTAGTGGGAGTTATGAGAAGTATACAACTTATTATATACTGAAGGCAAGAGATTTCTGCAGTATTGGCAATATTGTGAAACACAATAATCTGCAAAAATCCATTCGAAAAATTCATATTTACGAATAGAATACTACAGCAGTAAAACGAAATTCTTAATGCATTCAATGCGATAAGACTGAGGATTTACTTCAACACAAAAAAAACTTTTTACTTAAGATATAAATAGATATTAATAATTTAAGTTGTTATATTCAAAAATTAAAAATTATACATTTCCTCACACAAAATATATATTTAAAAGATATTCTAATTTTGAAAAAAAAAAATTAATTCTGATGCATTAGTTAATTCATCATATTTCGAGAAACAAATATGTAATTTACCTTCACTGAATTAAATAATGAAGTTCAAAATTTATTCTGAAATTTTCTTAAGTATTCGAAAATTACCATATTCCTAAATCACAACCTAACAATTTTCTGGATCGAAAATAATGCGCGAAAACAGAAATTGATGCAACACATATTACCATTCAAAATGAATTTCTAGAACTTACCTTCCTGATAAAACTAAACATATCAAGGATATTAAGGACATATTTACGCGAACAGAATCACCACAAAAACAACAAAAAACAGATTTACAGAATCCAAACCATATCGAAAAACGGTATAGCAATCAAATCGCTCCGTTAATCTCAATTTAAACGCGATCGTGGTTATTTAAACAGAGAGAAAAAAAAAGAACTTCAACTAAATCAGACATGCCCTAACTTATTTTTTTATCCTCTTTCTTCTCATCAGTGGTGCTTTTAGGAGACAATATTTAAAATGATTTAAACCACCATTTGGCTAAATGTACCCCATGAAATAATATTTATGCAACGGGGAATTTTTTTTTTAAAAAAAAAAAGAATCTGGAATTGCAGTTTTTGGAGTAACGTAAGCAATATTCCATCTTTTTTCTCCCTCTCCAGAAACAGAACAAATGAAAAAAAAGAAAAGAAGAAAAAGAAAAGGAAGGCTTCTAAAACAAGGAATCCAAATTAATAAGCGATCCTTAAAAAAGAGCGAAAGACACGGATATTTGATTGGTCTTGGAAAACCTATTAAATTTAACGACCGTGTTCTTTAATAATGTGGTCCCTGTTTCTTTTCGGCTCGTTATGATGACGTCCTTCCGGCGCAGGCGGAAGTGACGTAAGTCAGTTTTCGTACTTATGCAAATTGTACGTGTTTGTGTTTTTGAGGAAATTTGTTCCGTTTTGAAAGGAAAGAGGAAAGTAATCAACAGTTGAAAAACATTTCTTCATCCGGGATTGAGAATATTGCCTTAAATTTCAAAGTTTTTAATCGTTAGTTTTTTATAGTATGAATACAAAAGCTAACGCATAAATATTAGGCACATTCAACAATAGTTAAAGTAATATTAATTTCGATTTACATTTACCTGCTATTATAGACATCGCTTAAAGCTGTTATATTTTCTTAAATTAATACACGTCTAATTCGTAAATTTTATTTCTCACTTTAGCAGTTTCTACAAATTGAGTACGACCTTATAAAGTAAGGGTCTTAGGATTTTTTAAATTCATGATTTCATTTCAAAATCAAATGAATTGAGTGCTAACTTTGTAAAAAAGAGAATGATAAGATTAATTTTTCATTTCATGGCGTAATCATATATCAACTGAATTCAATGCTAACATTAAAAATAAAGAGATATTACGACTAATTTGATATTTCATTATATTAAAAATGTATCGACTTAATTTAAGGCTAATTTAATAAAATAATAATCTTTATATTAAATTGCTAATTAATTGCATAATCAGAAATATGTCAATTGAAAAAAGAGGCTATAAAATATTATCATATTTTTCTTAGAAAGAAGAAATATTAAAAATTATGAGCTCTTTCACTACATAGTCAGAAAAATCTCCTTAGAACTGAAAGCTAATCTTATAAACTAAGAATCTCAAGATTAATTTTGCCTTTTTAATTGCATTGCTAAAAAGGTATTGATAGAATTGAGTACTAACCTTATAGAAAAGAAATTTAAAGTTAATTTGTTATTTCATTGCATTGTAGAGAAGTAATTGAATTTTCAATAAGAATATGACAGCAGTACAAAATGGAAAAGAAGCATGTCTGAGACATTTGTAGCAAATTGATTTTTACACATAGAGTAAAAAAAAATTCATTTTCAAATCGACTAAAAAAACAATTCTATTAAAATAATTGCTTTCTCAAAATATTATTTATGGAAAACTCAAGTCTTCCATACACTAATAAAGTATAGCATAATATTTATAAAACTCAATTACTTCCACGCATAGTATTGATACAAATCGTAATATCATAAATATAAGTAAGTCACTATGCTCTGCAGGGGCTTCTTGGATAGATGCAATTTTATGTTGTAGATCTCAAATGATTTGATGGATTTGAAACATAAAATTAAACTTCAATTTTTTTTTATCCCGTGGTGTAGAACGAAAGTTAATAATTTGCAATTCAATTTCATTTTAGTCCCTTGAATGTGCTTATTAATAACGAATTTCTTTGTCATAGTTAAGTAAATTTCTATGTAAAATTAATCAGAACATAATTAAGACGAGCGGGAAACTATTACGAAGGTGGTTCAAAAAGTATCTGTTTTGATGATAGATGGAGTCCTTGGCCATGTCGATATTGCTATTGTGTGCTGCCATATGATAAATAACGCCAAAACAAATTTGAAACCAATTGACTGATTGGTTTTGATTTGGCAATTATTTGCAGCCAAAATAAAATTTTAAGGCTGCCACGTCGAATTGTCACCATCGCTGAGACCATTTACACCAGAAATAAAACAATAAACAAAATAATGTGTTGATGCCGATAAATAATGCTATAGTGTGATATCCCGTGCTATTGTGTACAAACCACGATCTTCTTTCTTTTGAAACTTTGCAAATATTCCTATAACAGGAAAACAAAAGGTAGCATGAATAATAATCAGGTTTCTTTGTGTATGTGATAAAGAGAATCATTACCCTTTTAATGAAAAATTCACTGCAATATTCTCATCTTACATCAAGGATAAAATTTAGTTCAAAATACATTCCAACATGAATAAAAATTTAATTTATTTCTAAGGAATTTAACTATAAATCTAAGTAATGGTCAACTAATAAACTTCGTTTTGCAATCGGATGAAATACAAACATTAAACTAAAGAGTGACACTACAGTTCATGTAAGAGAAGTTAACGATCTTTTGCCAGATATCAGTTTTAGTTTAATAAATAACATTTCTGCTGTTGTAATGATTTTGTCCATTCTCATAAGGAGTATAGCGAAAACTCGTAATTTATAAGACAATTTATAAATAGTATATAAATGAGACTTTTCCACGCATATTTTTTCGTATTTATATACTGTCTTATAAATACGAAAGAAATATGCGTGGTAAACATTTGCATATTTTCGAAAGGATAATTTAATACTATCATTAATCACACATCATATTAAATTCGCAACATTCTAAACTATTGCCTCAAACATTTAAAATATGCTTAGAACCTCAGAATATGAGGCTTTCTTTTTTACGAAAGTATATGTTCGAATGAGAAAAAAAATATAATAATTGGACTTAGTTCACTTTTTCTCAGAAATCTTCATTTAAAAGCGAAACATATCAAAACAAGACGCAGCAAAAAAAATTCTACTAGTAGTTAAAATTTATTAATAGCCGAGTTGTTAAAAAGAAGTAATTTTCTTTTCTAATAAAAGAAAGAAAAACTGTTCAGTTTGGACAAGATTAATTTATTTAATTAGCTAGGACATGGTATGGTGTTTGATTTTGCAGTGAACATAAATAATTAATTATCTTTCTCGTTACTAATAGATGTCGCTGCTACACTGTATATTCTCCTGTTAGCAAAAATTATTTTCTTTCCTATTTATTTTTAATTATTTGTTCTCCTTAGTTTCCTTTTCTAAGCATGTGGAAGTAAAATTCTTTACCATTGATACTATACAAATATTTTCAGAATGATTTTTTTATTTAACCGTTATTTCATCACCTTTCTATAATTAATTTTACTTTCAGTAGATGATAATCAAATCTCTTATATAAAGATCTTTACACAGTCACACTGTACAAATCTTTTTAGATTAAACCGTGTTCGAATATCTAAGATAGCAGAGGATTGCATCAATTTCCAAAACTCTATACCACTCCAAAGATTTTGAATAATTATATATAATTGTATTATTATTCTTAATTAATTCGAATTTAGAATTGATGCAGCGATTGTCCAATCATTAACCAACAAGTTTCCAACCGGATATTTTTTTTCTTTGCTTTTTACTTTAAAGTTATTCTAAGTTATCTTAAAAACAAAAATATGTTAAATATTTACATTTATAATTTTAATTAAGATTCATTTCGTTATTGAATGTTAGGGAGAATTCTAGTATTATTTTAAAGTGAGAAAAATAAATGAATATATATACGCGTGGAAAATATTTTATTCATACCATAAGATCTCGATTACTCTTCCTCTTTTCTCTTATAACCTATTTGAAATACAAGAATCTTTTTAAAAAATATATTCCCTAGGACTTATCCGTTAGGCTTATCCACTAGGCCTGTTCCTAAATTCTCTGATCGTAATTAATATTTATGCAGTAAATAGAATTAAAACAAATTCGACTTCTAAATAATATATATATATATATATATATATATATATATATATATATGTATATATATATATTCAAATTAAGGACATGTATTTTTTCAAATATAATCTATCATTTCTCCATTATCTAATCACCACGATCGAAATTTAATCAATATCTGATCAAAATCAAATTAACGAGTTACGTGATTGTGGAACGTTCTATCAAGCAGAAAGCATTTAACGATCTAGAAAATATCCCTTTCTTATGTAGCTGTGCAAAAATTTCAAATATAACAGGTGTTTGAAAAACAGTTGTTAAATTGAACACCCTTAACACTTGTTTCTACTAAATAAGAGACAGATCAAAGAAGTTAAATCTAAGACATTTTAGACGAAGTTGTTATTCAGTGAAAATCCATGGAATGAGCAATACAAATAGGTAAGCTCCCATGTTTATGAAAGATGTCGTGTTTTCAAGAATGAACTGGAAATTGAAAACAATTTTTAAAATTAGAAGGGAGAGGATTGTGTTCACTCAAAAGAAAATCTATAATCATAATTTTTTAGAAATATACAATTTTCTACAGCAAATACTTCCATGGATACTTACTGCATTCTTTAAAAATCCATTAAAATGCTTCTGAACATTTTACTATCGCTATAAGTAATAATTGTAAAGGATACTTTGTTATGTACGATATTTAACTTAAAAATGTTATAAAAGCATTAAATTTTATTGCATTATTAAGTGACAAATAAATATTACGCATATTTATTGCTATATATAACAGTAACTGGAAATAATTTAATCCGACACAATACAGTGCAACACTTTAGAATTTATATATAAATTAGTAATATATATCAGGGTGACACATTTGAAAATTGAATTGGGTGAAAACTTCCTGACACATTTCAAAATTTAGTATAAAATGATGGCGTTGCATGACCTGGAATTTAATTTATATATATGTTTCATATGAAAAGATTAGTTTTGACGGGGTTAATCAGAGTTGCGACGGCCGCCCGACTCTGGCTTTATCTTGTGCTATCACTAGATTCAATTATTAAACACTAAGACACACTAACTAATCAGAGAGACACTAGAGCAATATTTATAGACTTTATTAACTTATATTTACTATAACAACAACTCCTTATGCTCTCCCGGGTAATATTTCTATTAGTCTCAAATTAACCCACCAATAGTAATCTAACAGACTCTTACCACTAATCCTTCCTCGACTGCAACACAGACTCTGGATCAACTGTTGAGAACTACAGTAAAGTGACGTCTTATAACAATCTTTAATCTAACCCTTTACTTCAATTAGCTTATCTATAGCTTCAGCTTCACTTCTCCTATAGCCTCTCTCTTTCAACCTCTCTACTCCTTCAGCCTCTCTCGCTACTTTCAATCGGAGTTTATATATTTCCTAACTCACCCACTTCACTTCATTTCTAACTGCTTTACATAATAACTTTACGTATTCACGTTTCATTTTTGGTTGGGCAAAGGTTGTTTAGCAAAAGCAATTAATCTCAATTAAAAGTCCCCAAGGTTAGTGAAGAGAAACCGCGAATAGCCCAATGTCACAGAGTAACTCGATGGGATAACTCGAGTTTGACCCACAAGGAGCAAAAACCTTGAAATATTGCAATTATGGTTGCACATATAAATGACGTGCATCTGCATAAACGCTGTGATTTCCATGTACGAAATAAATATATTAGATGTTTGATGATAGGTATTGAAACTTTTGCTTTTACAATACAGCACAGCTTATGCTCGAAATTCTAAGCTGTTATTTTTAATTGACACAAACAAAACTATGCATAAATATAAACATGTTGGTCCAAGCCACACTCTCGTAAGCCAATAAGTTGATTTATATTAAATTTTTAAATGTGTCAGACGTTTAGTCCATTTTATATAGCATACAAAATAGCTTTCCACACAGCGTACAATTTTTTAACAGAAAGATGTCTTTTTCAACTTTAAAGAATAAGAAAATCTAACCTTAAGTCTCAAAAGAGTAGAAAAGATTTTAAAATAAAGACAAGGTAACTATAGCAACGCCGTAATCTCCTTGTTGCTTTTTATAGCTTCTTTTTATGACCAAAAGCGTTTTTTGAAGTAAACACAAACCGGAATCTTCTTTTCAAAGTAAAGGAAACCTTGAATAAAATGACTCTCTTTCGACAACGACGCCATGACTGCATGTGACGGCTCCGAGCAATCCGTGGCACTGTTGAACTGTCTACGATATTATATCAAAGCAGTCAATCGCAAGTGTGAGATACATAAATGGTAATAAAGCTTAATTTAATTGGCATCGGAAGGCACGTTCACAAGATCAATGCATGTATCCAGAGTTACCGATTCCATTTGTGGAATTCACCTGCGGGACAATCTGGAATTGATTCTCCGCAGAATGAAGGAGTGTTAATTTGAATTTAAGTTCCAAAGCATGGGCTATGTGAAAGCAGGAATACATTTCTAGCATTCTGAATACTACTAACTCTAAATTTAATTTTAGATTTTTTTAGTCACATCTTCAATTGATTTATTTTTTTAGATTTGGAAGGAGAACATTAAAATTTGAAACTTCCAGAAACACGATACAAAAGTAAAGTTGTATCAATTTATTCCGTATCTGTCCTACGTGACATACTTCTTTTTCATTTAATTTTGTAGAGTCTTAATTTCATTATTAAAAAGGACAATTTTTTGTCGGGAAAAGGACAATTGTTTATTATGCATCTGCACTGAATATGTAAGGTCGCTCTTTCTCGAATTTTTTTATAACTCACTTTAATCCTAGCTTATAACTAAAAAAAAATAGTCTTAGCTTACTAATTCACTCGCAACAATTGAGACACTTCTCAATTATAGCAGATTTGACTCCGATTATTCTAATCAGGAGTCACTTTTAACCAAATTTACAACCAATGATTAATAACAATAATTTACTAAAATTTACAAACATCTATCAGCTTGTCGTCTCTAGCCTTAATTCAGTACATCATTTTTTTAATCTTCTTCTAATTCATCTTATCACGTTTCCTTTTGTTGGCAAGATATCGCAATTTTATGCAATTTAAATTACAAAATGTCCCCAAAATTAGTAAAGAGAAAACCGTGAATGGCCCAGTGTCACAACTTATGCAACAATTTTTTAATCTACATACAGATGATTAATCCTATAATTAAAGTAATATAATATTTGATTAATCATATAGTTAAATTGAATTAATTTCACTCTATAACAGCACAAAGACTATTGGAAATGCATTTCTTAATTTTGTACTGTGGTCAAATGACGAGGATGACGCTTGAGCGAAAATTTCTATCCACACCACGGCAGTTATACAAAGTCATGGCATTTTGGTCAATTAGTCATTCAACTTAGCCATGAAGTTTATAACATTAACCACTGTGATACAGAGGTTCCAATTGTAAAAACGTTCTAATAAAGTATTTAAAAAAGTATTATATATATATGTGTGTGCGTGTGTGTGTGTGTGTGTATTAAATTCATCATCAAGAAATTAATTAAAGAAATCATTAAAAAACTGAAGTAAAATTAATATAACTCTTACCAAAATTGTTGTAGTTAATTAAACAACTAAAATTACAACTTAAAAACAAAAACAAGAATCTTTAAAATAACTGAAATTCTGAGAAAAAGCCCAGAGAAAGAAAGGCCAAAATTAAGAATAAAGAAAATAATGTATATAATGCTGTTCCATACTTTGAAATGGAAGTAGTTAGATGTGTTTATAACGTTATTACTGATCAAACCATCACACTTCAAGGAATTACCCTATAAAAAATATGGTAACAAACCAGAAATCAGCAAAACGAAAATAGATATCAAGTCTTAAATATAAAAAAAATCTTTTTAAAATATGTATAAAAAAAGTAGAGAATACTTTACTTGTTTACGTTTATTTATTATGACTGAAATGTATTTCTTTCATTATTACTATTTCTTATGATTGAATTACTGTTCCATTTTGGAATTTTTGATCATTTTTTCGTCTATACCACATTTATAATGTAATTATTGAAACTGCGATGAGAGACTAAGTCCATGGAACTAGTTTAAACACATATACTTAGCCCTAAGTCTGAGACTGTATTTAAATCATATATTTGATTTTTTTACTTCTTTTCTCGCTTAAGATTTGCCTTTATTGGTAAAGCTGTGTTTATTTAACTTGTTTGCAATTTTTACTTTTGGTTTCATTTTTTTTTTCAATCAAAATTATCTTGTATAATACGAGTTCTTGAATTCTTTTATATTGTATTTTAGTAAATTTAAGACACTTTTACATTATAATAGTTTGCATGCATTAAGTTATAATTATTTATTCAACTTCAAGGATTTATGTCATCTTTTTAGTAACTGTTTCAATTACTTCAGTAATATTTGCGATTTTGTTAATTCTGATAATTTTATTTAATTTTGGTTTTTAATACTGATAATTTGCAATTAGAATAGTTTTATATAATTTAAAATTATTTTCAACATTAATATATATATATATATATATAACAAAATGCACTTAGGTTAATGTTGCTTCCCTAGAATATGTTTATCCCCTCAATTCAGTCTACAATCTGAATATATATACTTTGATTTTGGGGTATTCAATTTGTATTCAACTATTTATTCAATTTTTTATAAATGTTTGCTTCTCATCTTGTTTAGTAATTTAAGATTTTAATTATTCTCTTTATTTATTATATTGTCTTTTAATTATTTGATTACTTTATCTCAGACACAATTTTATATATATAAATTTACTAAAAGTTGAGCAAATTTAAAAATATATATTTAAGTTACTGAGATTAATACGACGAACATTAATTATAATCCCGTTTTCCGTAATTGGACAAAATACACCCTAACGATTTCAATACATTAACAACTAAAATTAATTAAATAAAAATTTTAAAAGTTCTATGTAAAGTTTAACAAAGAACAGATTTGGCCACCCAAGGTGCGTTTTCTTATAATTATTATTAAATTACACAATTAAATATAAGAATTAAAGTAAACGATGAAATATCGAGAAATGGACAATAGTAAACTTTTCCGGTATTAAAATTAAAAGAAATGATAACTTAAATATATTCAATTTAATAATTTAAGTGTAATTAAAATTGAAGTAAGCGATAAGAAATTGAAAAGTAATCTAGTACGCCAAAAGTGATCCACTTAAAAGAATAGTCACTTGGTTGGTCAAAAAAAAATGGCTGCCTCACAGCTGTCTTTAAAGTCTGAATAATGTTATTTATTTTCAATCATATCTTGATTCCAGTTTACATATGATTTAAAAAAATACATGAATCTAAAAGTAAATAAAATACTTAATTTTTATATTTGCTTCACTTCACTTCAATAAAAATAATTGGGGGAAATTTATTATGAATTATTTTTGTGAAAGCAGTGGTGAAATCAGGTGTCAGATATGATTACATATTATATTTTATTTCAATCCAATAAAACATTTTCAGGAGAAACTTTTTTATGACGTATTTTTGAAAAGTTCGTTATTGGTGAAAGCAGGCATCAAAAAATATACGCAAAAATCAGATAAAATTTTAAAAAGTGGTCAGGTACAAAATTTTTGGGTTGACTGAAACAATAGCCTTTAGGTAAATAATAAAAGTTTTTTTATATTTAACGAAATCATTATTTAGAAAAATTTCATTTTTTTTACATGCGACTCACAATTTTAATGGAAAATTTGTGAAATACTGAAAATAGCGCAAAAAGAATATTAAAATCTAAATTTTAGTTGCATGTCGATTATTGAAAATATAAAAATTCTGGAGGAAAATAGATTACGCTAGTAAAGAAAAAATAATCGCAAATTGGCACGAAATATTCTTCTGAATAATCATGTGTCTGCTATTCTTGAAAAAGATTTAATATCCATTTTTCATACTCATGTATCCAACACCTTGTTCAATGCAAATGATTACATAACTTTACCTGCAAGAACATGATAATGGCTGGGAAAATGGTTTTACAAAGAGATTCACTCAGTAAATGCTGTAATTTATGGAAACGTAAAACTGTACAAAAACCATGTTCCTTTTCCAAAAGATCGGGTTTACAACATTGGCGCATGTATCCACCGTTCAGTTTTAAAATGTATTTCTGATACTACATTGAATTCGGATTTATTAAACAGAAAAAAACGAAAGGCAACAATTGCTAATATACCTTTTAAGCTAAAGTCAGAAATGTTTTAAACATTGAAGATGAGTAACTATAATTAAAAAAATAATAAAAAAAAGGAGAAAAAAGAGGGAAAAAAAGGAAAAAAAAAAAAAGAAAAAGAGAAAAAAAAGAATTTTTTGCATTGATACCTTACACATAATATTATTAAATCTAATCCAGACATATTGATTGCAAAAATATTATAACTTCAGTGCAAAGCTGTATCAAAAGAAAATGCAAATGTTAATGGAATTCCCTAGACCAGTTTTTAGAGGGATTCAAATAATGTATATAACCAGACATGTTTATAATTTTTACAATTCACTTAGAAATTTATATAAAAACTGCATTTGGGGATTTCGTGTTTTGAAATATGTATAGTAAAAGCGGATTAAAACATATGGAAGAAATTGTAAGAGCTTAAAGGTATTGCATAAATAGAAGAAGGAAATTCCACATAGATTATTTTTACGACTATATTCTTTCCTCAAAATTTTGTTTAATACAGAATTTAAAATATTTAGAGATAAAATACATATGGATACAAGGATATCAGAATTACAGATTCCTACATTTCCCTTTGAATACGATATTTCAAAGAATTATATAATATTTCGTAAGTTTATGAAAATCTTGTGTTAAGTTTTTATTGCATTTAAACAAGAATGTGAATTTACTTTCAAAATGTTTTACGGAGCTTGTATTTCATAACATACTATTTTACTGTTCTATTAGTTCCAGACAGTTCTCTTCGTTTCTTTATCGATTTTTTCTCTAATTGAAAGTCTTAAATTTAATAAAAAAAAACTAATAAATGTTAAATAATAATAATAAACGCTAATAAATATTACGTCTACGAAATAAACAAATGTAAAAATAATTTAAAATTGAATTTATAAAATAACACTGAATAATTTCTTTTTGAAAGTTTATTTTAAGAATAGTGTGTGCATGTGCGCGTGTGTGTCTATGCGAGAGTCTTATATTGAGAAAGTTCCTGTCGGGACTCTGATTTTTAATTTTTAATACTCGCAAAAACAACAGGTATAAGACAATGTTTTAAATAAATAATTCATTCATTTTTAGAAAATTTTCATTTCCAAGGGGGCTATAATATTTATGAATCAAAACAATGGTGAATTTATTTCAAGTATTAAAATGTATAGGATTATTAAGAAATTTATTGAAAATAGTTTAATTGGGGGCATTTAATTCATATAATATCAAGCAAAGTTATGTGCATAATTCTACACAAATTGCTTACAGAAAGAATGGATCTACTTCCCCATGTTTCTTAACTATTTTGAATTAAGCGAAAGTGTCTTTTCATATATGTGTTTTTTGAACAGTTAAAATCAAATCCAAACATCACGCGCTTATTTATCTTTAACCAAAAAGGCATTCAAAGCCATCTAAATCACACTCGAGCATCTGGAAACATTTCCCAGTTCGCCTTATATCAGTGACTCTCGTTTGTAAGAATTATAGGGTTAATATTTAACTGGACAAAATTAGTCCATTTGGTTTTAAAGTGTAACGTTATCATTAAATTGATAAGGGAGTGAGTAATTAATTCAGAAACAATTCAATACGAAAAATTTAAAAGACATTTTTGAGAAAGATTATATAGAACCTAAATCTCGAGAACAAATGTACCGAACTAATATCTTGAGAACGAAATGATTAAAGAAGTATCTGGAGAACGGATATCTTGAACTGGTATATTTAGATGATCTTCTAGAACAAATGTTTTGAATGGATATCCTGAAAGAAAAGTTTTTGGAAAAAAATATTTCATAATATCACAAAATATTTTTTTCCTCTCACTAAAACCAACCCTCTGCAAAAACTCTTTGTTGTAAAATCAATGGAAAATTAAAGGTTTAAAACTGTATAGCATTCATTAATATTTAAATATTCAGGTGAAAAAGAGCGTATCTCTTCTTAATGAAAATCAACTACGAACATGTCTATTTTATTAATTCGAAACGAAAATAAACAACAAATGCTTAAAAAAGGCTCACAAATTTAATGTTTGCCATTAGGAATCATGCAAAAACTCCCAAAGCAAAATCCAATTTTGCAGAAATATAAAGAATATTTAAAAATTTATTTAAACAAGCCATAAATTAAGTCTGAAATGGTCATTACTAGCTCTCAACTAATTTTGATTTTTTCCAAACATCATTTTCAACAATTCTTCTAGGATAAGTTAATATTCCAATTCATTTACTACATTCAATTCTTTACCAGATGTAAATATATCAAATCAAGTATAACTTAATAAATGAAAGACTAATAGAAGATGTTCCAGAAGAACACCAATCAAGTCCAAAGAAAAATTCAAACTAGAATTTCTCAGTTTTGTCGACCAAACAGGTTAATACCCTAAATCCTAGTAAACAATAAGATCACATCAGGAACAAATATCTGAATATTCAAGACAGAACCCAATAGAATGTAGGGAATGGAAAACATATACTCATTAAAAGTGTAAAAAAATAAAGAAACAATTGAAAAGGTAAATACAAAACAATGCATTGATAGTGTTCAAAAACAAGATGAATATAAAAGAACAAGTTACGATTAATTACTTAATAAAGAATTTTAAATGATTGTATTGAGAATGAATACTTTGAGCGAATGTCTCGAGGACAAATTTGATGACAAATTATGTGGAGGACTAATGACTTAAAAACAAATATCTTGAGGAAAGAGGACTTGAGCAAGAATATCTTAAGTATGAATATTTAAAGAAAGAATAATTTAAGAAAGAATATTATGTATGAGCTGTATTTTTCTCGTGCCTCTTCCTCTGATGACCTGATTCTATAATTCATTAGATGACATTAAATGCCAGCTACGGACCTTCAAGATGGTACGCAATGCAAGTCAATTAAATAAATCATACCATCTGCAGAAATAAAGGATCCCCCAAAAAGTAACTTAAAAATAGAATACTTACAACATTCGACAATAAAAAAGAGTATGATGAATTTAACAAAAAAATTAACATTCCATTTTCTCTCTTCGAATGCTTCAAAAGTCTTAAAGACACTTCCTCATAAATTCTACGGAGAATATAGCTTTCAAATTTCAGACAACGCAATAAAATTTAAAGACACTTCAAACAAAATCTTGCATGTTTATATGTACAAGAAATAAAATACAAATATATCCTTTCCGAATCAATTGAAAATAACCATAAAATCATTAAAAAACTATTGCGACTTTTAATAGTGTTTTTTATTACTATCAAGCCACATAAAAAGCACACCCGGAATTACATAGTTTCAGAAAAGGATTAACAGTCAAAAAGATCACACAAGTAAACCGAAAAATCCCACCTGAAACAACCATTATCCAACCCTTAATCAATTTCGATTCATCCTAACTGTCCACCAAATCCCCATCCCATAAAACTCTTCTCAAATTGAAGTCCATTCCAATCAAGTTAGTGCATCCAATCCTCCTCTGGGGACAGACACATCACCAAGACACAACATGCGAAGTAACCGGCGATGAAAGATGCCACACAGTGATGCTCCACATAACTGTCAGTGAAGTCCAACAGACAATTCAACCTCCAATCCCATCTCTTTGATGACCAGCTTAATACCCCAGATCCCAGGAGTCAATAAGACCACGTCAAACACACAACTCTGGACGGCAGAGAACGAACAAAATGAGAAGCAGGGAAAGAAAACACACCATCCGGTAAATAAAAGCAGCTAAAAAAGAGTAAAGAAGAAGTAAAATTGTGATAGCATTCAGCACTGGACTGTTTGTAGGCGGAGGAACGTAGGGTTAATTACTAAGTCTGTCCTTTTATGGCAACCAGCGAGATTAGGGTATTCAGCAGTTTTTGGCGGTTGAAGTTGGTGCTGGGAAGATTTTTATGGCTGGAGTTTGGAGGAAGAAAGTAACAAAAATTTTTCTCGAGTCGTTTTATTTTGTCTTTAGTTGGAAAGTTTTAGAAGGAAGAAGGTAAGGATATAATCCGATTTAATACTAAGGATGTAAGAAAACTGCAAAAGTGTAAGAGATATGTTTGTTGGGAGGATCGTTAAAGGCTAATGTTGTTATTTTTAACATTGGGAAATGAAACAGCTTCGTTTAAGAACGTTTCTTTCATTCTTATTTTTTTTATCTCAGAAAAAAAATTTAAAGGTTTTTAAAGAGGTGTTTTGAATAAGACATTTTTTGCACTTGTTGCTTCTTGGCCAACTTCATTTGTATGATAATGAGAAAAAAACATCAAAGATTAAAGAATCAATATTTTAAAGTGTTCTGCAACTAATTTCCATTACTAAATAATTTTTAAGAATGGAAGAGGAACTTTTATTTTCAAATTCATTTTTTTAAAAATATATTTACATATTTCAAAGCGCAACTGAGTCCAGTAACTGAGAATTTATAACTACAGAAAATACGTACTTTATTTAAAAACATTATCATTATTATTTATAAACACCTTATATTACAGTGAATTAAGTAATATATATAAATCGATTAAAATAATATATTTTTTAAAACTTAGTTCATTAACACAAAACATTACATTATGTTCGGCTTGTGAATTAGTTCTAAAACAAACAAAAAAATGAGATACACAGTCAAAAAAAAATACCTCCCTGAAATCTCGTTTTATTTCAAGGTATAGAAGCCGAGGGATCATGTTCACGAACACGTAGCTGGCATTTCAAACCGAACCACGATTTCGAGTCCTGATTCAAATGAACAGCCATCTTGTGTTACAATGGGGATACTTCATGTTAAATAGAACTGAGTGTCAAAGTCTTCCCATGGTGTGATGTGAAAGTTAGAAAAAATCGTACTAGTTTAGGTAATGCCTGCGTCTCGTGTACATAGTTTAAAAAGTCTGGCATCAATAGCCTTCACGCAATTTTCTGATGAGACTTAAATTCATCAGTCTCAACCCGGATTCTATTCAGTAGGACAAAATTCTCCACACTTTTAAGGTTTGTTGAAATTCAGATTTTCTGAAGTTAAACAAGAGCTATTCGTGACGGATCTCGTTATTTTTTACTATGATCAAGTAACGAGGACGGCATATGAACCAGTACCATCTTTTTCTAACTTCCATATCATTTCAATAAAGGGCCTTAAGGCTTTGCTGCATTCAATTTGAAGCAACTTCTTTTATTCCTCCGATGTATCTTAAGTGGAATTAGAACTCTAATCGTACATTATCAGCCAAGAAGACAAAAAACACCAACCACAGGATAACGATGACTATGATAAGCCAATATTTTAATCTACAAATTTCCATGTAGCATACAGTAAATTAGTTTTGTTCTGGAATAGATTATTTGTCTCATTTTTAGGAAATATATTATGATGGGATGCTTTAGGTAGGGAAGAATATTAGTTGTATCGTATCATAATTTTCTTTAAATGTTAAGTAGAAAACATTTTAATATGAAATTCCAGCTATCATTCAGAGACACATCAAAGAAGTGATAGAAATTAATGCGATAGTGAAAAAGTGAAATTAACCAGAATATATGATTACAACAAAGTCATTAATGAAATATTCGTGAAAGTATTTTTTTCCCTACTTCTAAAAAAATATTGCTTAAAAGTTATTTTTCAAAGTTATCTATTGCTGCATTTCTGTTGCCTTTTTGAGCGAAACTGTCAAATGTAAGGTACACATGTCTGTAAAACACTATTATTACAGTATAAATGTAATATCTCAGTGCAAAAAAAATTAATTCCCTTTATTCATGTGA
Source organism: Nephila pilipes (assembly GCA_019974015.1). Taxonomy (NCBI): domain Eukaryota; kingdom Metazoa; phylum Arthropoda; class Arachnida; order Araneae; family Nephilidae; genus Nephila; species Nephila pilipes. Next base: position 50,060 of record BMAW01048204.1, read on the forward strand.
AAAGGAAGTGAAAATGTTAAAATATACATTTAATTTTTAATGAATAACTTACCATATGACAAAATTTTTTTTTTATTTTAAAAGTTATTTTTCCGAATCTCAGAGCTCAACTTTCATGTTGTGCTCTGAGATTCGGGAAAATAACTTTCATGTTATACAGCACACAACTTTCATGTTGTACATCAATTAATAGCCCTGAAAATTTTTAATGCTCTTCAAATAAAAATTCACGCTTCGTTCTTTTTCCAGTCAATTTACATTTAGGAAAAAACATTTTGTTTTTAACATTCCAGCAAACATAAACACTGTGACAATATTTTTGAATACGTTTCCTTTAGAATTGAGATAAAAATAAGTTAAATAATATTATGATGTGACTTTGATAATAAAAAAAAGTTTATTAGTATATAATATTCTTAAATATTAATAAGAGTTAAGAATGACAAATTTTTTTACGTTTTATGAATATTCTGTAATTAGTTAAAGAATATTTGGTCTTTGTTTCAAAAGGAAATGTAAAATACATTCCAAGCATGTTATTGTAAAAAATAATACAGCGGCATGTCTATTTAAAGAAAAACATTAGTTCATCGAACATTTTCTTTAATACTCTCTAGCATTATCTGATAAATAAACAATCTTATATAAGAGAATCTTTGTACTATATAAAATATGTAGAACATTGGACTTTCAGACTTTTTTTAGGCAGTTCATTACAAAATATTTCAAATTAAGGACGGAAACAATTTCATTCTGATACTTGGATTTAAAAAGAATTAAAATACATATTACCTGTGAAGCAGAAAATGCAAAAAGTTAAATAAGCAACATATACTGATGCTGTAGCTAGAAAAGTTGATGAAACTCACCTATAAAAAAGAAGGAAAACAAACAGTAAGTCAAAAATACAGAAACAGAACACCATTCTATTAAGATTATCAATTTAATTTTGAAATTATACTTGTATCTCATAAAATACAATAATTCAACAAAAAAGCACCAGGCGTTCAAATTCTATGACTAAAAAAAATTCATTTGGGACTTTTTACAAAAACTGTAAATATGCGAGAGTTAATCGAGAAGTACCTGTTTATGACGACAGATAACACTGTTAGTTACCAATTATTGGCTAGTGCGTCCCATTACATGAAGCCAAGTATTGCTAAATCACAATTTCTCTCTCTTTCTTTCTCTCTCTCTCACACACATTGAATTTAGTCAGATTTAAACATGGTGGATAAGATATAAACTGATTTAAAATCTCGGTTTAAATGAATTTGAAAAATTATAGGATCATCGATTTGTCTAAGTAACTTGAAATTATTGTCAAGAAACTTTTTCAAAGAAATGTAAAAAAAATATTAATAAGACTGTAACTAGCAGCCCCCTTAGGAATACCTTTAATTTGCTTAATGTTTTTTATTATAATTAATATAACTTTCTTTTAAAACAATATACATAAGAAGTTCACATTCCTCATGAGATATACAACTATCAATTTTTAATTCTTTAAATTTAATTCGGATAACATTAAGTCCTCTAAATCCACAGAATTATACTAATCTTCAAAGTCATTACTATAAACAGAGTAAATATATTATTAATAATTTGATAACTATTTTAATAATAACAGTTTTATCAAAACTATCTATATTACCTTTTGTAAGATTTTTCCATCTTTAATAATACAAGTATTGAAACTATTAGTCACAGTTTTAAATTTAATTGGCACTTCGTGAAATTTAGGAGTTAAAAATATGTGAAGAAATAATACCATATTCATAGTATATAATCTATTTTCAAAAATAGATTATATATATTTTATAAAAAAAATACTTTAATTCAATTGGGGATTTCTCTGTCACTATTAGTAACATTAATATAGGTATTATTATTTATCAGATGCATACAGTCAAATTAACATAAGATCTCTTGCAAATATATACAATTGCGAACTATTAACACACTGGCTCTGTTAACCTATTACTGTAGATGGTGGGAATTTTTAAACAAGAATTAATATAATGACATAAAATATGAATATTCACAATAGACGATAACACTTGCAATTTATAATAAATATAGATTCTTAAAAACTTAATGCGCAATTATGTTCTATGTTATAATTGAATAATTTTAAATATCTCTAAATTTATCCTCATATATATATATATATATATATATATATATAGGGAGTACATCATACATAACGCAAAGTTGGGATATCTTTCGATTCTCTGATGTGTTCAGGTTCAATCTAACCACTAATTCTCGATGTACTTTCATTGGAGGAAATAGAGAATTCACATTGCATGTTCTCCAATATCCAATAAAGAGACTTTCATGGGCATGAAAGTTTGTTGGTGTAAGCATGTATCATATTGGTTAACTGCTGAGACATCTAAGTGTTTAACAGAAGTTGTGCGACTGCTGTGAGGTAAAGGGATGAAATCATGGAGTCCTATATTCGGCTTCTTAAGGATGTTATTGTGGCTCTGATTTCATATTTATGAATAACATTATTTCATATTAATTAATATAATAGGGTGACTTTCTTCCAATTAATCCAATTTTTTTCCATCTTGTAACATCTATTTTAAACTCTTTATGCGCTGATGAACCGTACTCAAGATAAGATGTGGAGGAACTTCCCGTGCGCAAAACTTCTCGGATTATTTCTCTATGCAAAATTCATTAAGTTTAAAATGTGTTCTATGCTGATCAAATTATAGTTATGTTTAATTGTTTAGCTGAAGCTGTTCCAATAAAATCATTCTTGTGTATACATATAAGATATTTAGTTTGTTGTTAAATAATATAGATGCAGAGAGGGATGCACTAGATTGTTAAAACAAGTCGCACTCTTTGAGGCAGTTAATTTAAGAGAGAAGATAATGTATCAGAAAACGTCTGCACTGAAGAAAGAAAAAGAAATTTAATTTTATAGTTGAAGTAAAAAGCCTAAGTGTGTCTTCATGTGAGGTAATCTAAAATAAAATATGTTTGTGAGTGATAGTATTTTAATGGCACAAAAGCCAGATATGGCTATGTTGCATCAAACAAGGTAAAGTTGTGATCTAGACGTTTGAATAAAATAAAAAAGGGATTAAAATTGGTTGACAAGAATGTGGATCGAAAACAGAGAAGGATCGCTAGGGTATTCTGGATGCACGACACCCGTTAAAATTGGTAAAAGACCACAAACCCTATGGGGAGGGTAGAAAGATCACAACGGTGCTTCAGGGTAGTGATCATCAGGATCATAAAAGATCACCAGGGTATTCAGTTCCCCAGGAGCAGGGGGCCCGACTATACCCACAGACACCCATTTCCGTCATGTCTTACGATGTTCGCGAATTACAGTGGAACAATTCTTTCACATCCGGTCAACACATACGGCCACTGGATAATATATTTGTGAAGGGACGAATCATTTCAATGAGATCGCAATAATTTCCTCTGGATTAACAATCCAGAATCCCGTATTAACAGTCCATGACGGTTATTATATCTCCCTAAATTAAAATGAAGAGCGTGTATTTCTTACGTCTTAGCATCCAAAGCTAATATTAATATACCATTTCCTCCTTCACAGAAAGTATAAGTCCTGTGATTTTATACTTTCCGTGAAGAATTAGGAACATTTCAGTTCTAACATTTTACAACACATAACGCAAAATGGTCTCAAAACGATAAATCATTATGATTGTAGCACGAGTTGAAAGATTTTGAAACGTTGCCAACAAAACTCGCTAAATCTTGAAAATAAAATAAAATAAGCTAGAATTTGTCTGGTCGTAAAGTCAACGGTCTTATTTTTCCATGGAGGTAATGTGTAATATATTGAAGATTTTTTTCGTAGAGATCTATAATTTTTTTTTACTCATGTCTACTTCTAAAATAGAGCTCTATGGAATAATTTTTGTTTTTATTTGCGGATGCAACAAAATGGTTCATTGGTAAAATTTTATTTCGTCAGTTTTCATGACATTCGAATAAAATTCAATTTCAAAATTCCATAGTTAATAAGAAAAATTTAGCTTCTTTGTGGGATTATTATACTACCATAAATTCATACCATTCAAATCAAAAATAATTATAGCCCTTTTACTTATGAATTTTAACATTTATTGAACAAGATATTATGGTCTTTCTATACTTATATATTTCAGTCAATATAGAAGATGCTATTTTTTTACACAACTACAAAATATCGTTGTTCACCCCTTTTAAAAAATAATTTGAGAAATGCATGTGATTTGTTTACTTTCATTTTACAGCAGCGATAATTACATTAAGATTGAAGTATATTAAGTTTGATAAATTACCGTTTGTTTTAAATTTAATTACATTCAGCATAAAATATAGTCAGTTTAATTGTTTAGTTTAATATTAATATCCGAAAAGAATTTTAATGCCAGATTCAATATTTTATTATTTGTTTTAATTATAATATTCAACTGGATAAATTAATAGTTATTAAAAGAAACTAACATATATTAGTGGCTAAATGGTCTTTACAAAATTTAGCATACAATTAAAATTTTTTAAAATCTAATTCAAATTTTAGCATTCCGTGTCTGTTTCTCTTTAATCTATATACTTTCTGTTTTCTTATAATTCCTATTGAAATAAAATATTTTCTACACATCACTTTTTAAATACGAAATTTTGTCAGGAGCTATGCATAATATTTGGTATAGTAACAAATAATGAAGTAGTTGAAACCATTCAAAGGAATTTCCAGTTTAAAATTTTCTTTGCTTGGAATTTTTAAACAACGTATTAATCATTGAATCTATTCATTTTTAGTTAGTTTAAATTAATGCATTCTATAGCAATTATTGTAAATAGATGTGACATGTGATGATTGTATGGATACGATACATGCATATATATAATACATGTATATAATACATGTATATATATGTATATATATATATATACAGCGTTGTTATAGTTAAAGTCCTCTTGTTCAGAAGGCTCTAGAGTCATTTCTACGGCTCCCAATGAAACATAATTTCACTAGCGTGTAATACGAGTGAAGTTATTCGTTCTGTGAAAACCAAAGAAAAAAGTTACAATTTTCATCAATAGGTGGCACTAAGGCGTTCCTCCCCCAGATTTCTTGTTAAAGAAAGCAAGGAAAATATTTTCATTGTTGTTAAAATTATAATTTGCTAATTTCAAAAACTCTAGAGCTGGATATATGGATAGAGCTAACTTCTCCTTCCCGTCAATGGGAGGAATTGTTGAGTGAGTGAAAGTAACTGTTATTCACGCAAGAGCCATATGTCAATATGCTTCGCCAAACAATACGCAATTGTGATCTAGACGTGTGAAAAAAATACAAAAATTGGTTGACAAGGAGGAGGGTCGAAAATAGAGAAGAATCGCAAGGTACCCCGTGGGTGCGTCACCCGTGTTTACCAAAAACAGTAAACCCCATAGGAAAGAAAAAAATCCCCAGGGTGCCTCGGTCTTGATTCCAGAATTTTTTAAGAGACAGCAAGTGCTGAGGTATTCTGATATAATCCACATGGGCAGATTGCCTTGCTACAGTCCCAGACGCTGGGTTACCCATTTCAGTCTCCTCTTATGACATGCATGCGTTACAGTGGGACTATTCTGACATACCCGGTCACCCCACGGATAAGAAGAGGACTCGGAACTTCGACATATTTAGTGAGCATCAGCCTCGTTACACAGCGAGTCTTTAGTGGCCTCAGTGCTCGAATTCACGATTCAACGGAAACAGCTTCAACTGCAAATTCTGGACCATGACCACTGGCTACCAAGATCTTCCAGTCCTTTTGTTAGATATAGAATTTGAAAACTTGATGCGACTCGCACATCTTAAGATACGAACCTCGCATATTTATTCACCGCGGTTATCCTAGCCTTAAAGAATTTATTAATTATTAATTTATTCATTTGTTTACTTTTTTGCATATTAACAATTATCATTCGTTTGATTAACTCATGCTCAAAAACTTTTCTAATGATATCAGTTCTCTTTAACGTTAACCTTTAGATATTCATTTGAACATATATCAGAAAGAAAAATTATTCATTGTATTCTCACTCTAACAAACATTTCTTTCCAAACATTACTTAGTTAAAAAAAATTATTGAAATTTAAATTGATCGCTATTGATATATCCGTTGTAACTACACAGCCTTATTTTCCAAGACTTAATTCACGTTGAACAAATGACCAAAAGGGAAAAAAGGAAAGTTCACTGTCTTGGAAATCTTTGAATTTTTAGTAACACGCTCAGATATATTTTGATTGAATATAAATAACTCTTTCTATGAGAACAATAGATTCATTTTTATATATTTTGGCTAGCTGACAATCATATGTTCATTAGTTATCAAATTTTGTGTTTTCGTAATTTACCATCTTTGTAGTTCTTATCGCATTACGAGATTTTTTGATCATTTATTGATGCATCAGGATATATCACATACTTCTGTGGCCCAAATATAAACCATTTTTTGATCTAATGATTAAATAATCCTTTCACTTGATTTTGTTAAATTAATTTTGAGATGTAGCAGCAAAATAGCAATTTGGCAATAAATATCATAATTTTCAGTTAAAATTAGGATTAATGAATACGATTTCTGGATCTGGTATTTTATTCCTCAAACTTCAATACCATTTTACGTGGATATCAATTCATATTATTATTCATTCTTAATTTTACTGAAATTTCTGTCCCTAACTTACAATCACACTTGTGGTGCCTTGCTTAAACTAACCAGCAGCTTTGGAGAAGCAGAAGGGCAGAATGTGAACGAACAGCTGCAAAAAAGTGAATTCAAATTTTTCTCCTCCTCTGCAACAGCTATATAAAGGTACAGCGACTCTCTTCTACTACAAGGTTAGAAGTTAAAAAGCCTTACTTAACCAGCCAGAAGAGATGTCTTTTCAGCCTGGTTGGTAAGAGCATAAAAAAAGCGACCGGTCAACTTTCCTTCGGCCCCACTGGACCAGGATTCAAAACAACGCTGCCACATCAAGGTCATCAACTCTCTCCCCCTCCACGGGGTCGGAAAACCACCCGCCGCCGAAATGCCTTACTCAACCAGCCAGATGAGATATCTTTTCAGCCTGATTAGTAGGACCGTCAACTTCGACACCTTGGTCCAGGGTTCGAAACAACGCTGTCACATCAAGGTCAACAACTCTTTCCCCCTCCTCGGGGTCAGAAAGTCACTCGAGGCCGAAAAGGTAAATTTCAAAGTCGACTTTAGCTTCTGGCATCGGTTTCCACTTCGACCCTTTTTCGGCTGTTTCTCTTAGTTGCTCAAGTTGTCAGGTGATGTTTTTACTAATTTAAATTACTTTAAATGCTTTTAAAGTTAATAAATTATTGTTGTCATTGAAACGCGTTGCTAGTGAATTTTAAACCTTTTGATTCGGAGTCAGATAACTTCCTCACACCTTTAAGGTAGAGAAAATATTTTCATAAACCATTTCTAATCAAACATAAAAAAGCTGATTCACTAAATTAAGTTACTAGAAAAAGAATATTTTTTCGAATGAAAAAAAACATACACCGAATAAAAAGGTAATTTGGAAAATAAAATATGAATCTCTCACATTATGGTTCATATGATCAGCCTTACAGATTTAAGAAATCTTTTTTAATGAAACGTTCTGGAAAAATGGCTAATATTGAAGATAAACATGATTAAAAATACGTTACTTTATTCAATATACATTTTCTTGAATCTGTTGAAAGATTCAGCACTTTTTTTACGTTCTTGAAAAACAAACAAAAATAGATTGAGCAATTTTCTGGTTTAAGAAAAAAGTAGCGCAAAATTTCTCTTATTTATTCTCATCTTCCAGTTCGCTCGTTTCACGTACAAATTGCTCTCAAAAAATAGAAAACATTATTTTTCCCTTTAAATCAATTTTAACGCAGTTTTCTTTGGCAACAGAACAAAATATTTCATGAAAAAATTCTTTTTAGAACACGATCAAAATAAGAAAGGAAAAAAGGCTACAAACGTAACTACTGCCTCGAGCAATAATGACTATTCGCTGAAACGGTAGAACAACTCCAACATTTAGAGAAAAAAAAGAAAAAAAAACTAAAAATATATAAGCAAATAAAAGAGAGAATACTGTCTAGGCTTCCCATGCAAACGATAATACTTAATGAAAGAAAAGAAATATAACAGCCGGATCAAAAGCGTAGCAGTTAAAGGGGCAAAAACGCCTCAAAACGGAAACAAAGTTTGCAGCTGCCAAGCGAACTAATTCGGAAATGTTATCAGCGATGACGCCCAGCAATTAGTCCAGCATTTACTCTATCTCCCCCTTCCCCTGTTTTCATTTGCTGAGTTCCTGATCATCTTGTTTTCTGTGACCGCTTTATTCTAATTCTGTTTCATTTCGTTCCCTGAATCAACGCGTTAAATGGCTTAGAATTGTATGTACCTAACCGCTGTTAAACAGTTGCAGGCGTAATAGCATTACAATAGGACTGATAAGAATTAAATACATTTACCGCTGACTAAAGTCCTGCAATTATTTGTATATTATTCTTCCAAGGAGAGGAAGCTGTACAACTTAATAGAGGTACAAACTGTATTCTCTAAAGAGTGTGTTGAAATGCATAGAATATTATTAGGAATTAGGAGATAGCAACATTGATTTGTTCTACGACGGTTTAAATACCGCCAATGTAATTTAGCGAAAATGATAACATCTTTACGAATTATACAACGCAAATGTTTAATCCAACAAGATCAAATTATTATGAATGTGAGTATATTTAATTGCATGGAAAAGGTTCTAAGTAAAAGAATGAAATCATAGCTACGAAATTCCATACATGTATGGAATTCTTTTGCAATAATTTTAAAAGTTCAGATAGAAATTTTATGAGTTTTTCATTTAATATCATTCGAATTATCAAGTGGTATAGTGAAATCATGTGAATTTATTTCGATATCCTTACCTAGAATTATTGGCAACACTAATATTTAAATTGATTTCAAACTTAATATTACATAACAAATTTAAGTTCCAATAAAATACTTCAAAAAATCATAAATATTTGAATGGTTTTTCTCTCTTTTTTAATTATAAGTTTAAATCAAATCTTTATGATTTACTACTTTATGTTATTTAAATTTTATCAAGTGTTACAATGAAATTATGTGTGTTTACTGCGACATCTTTAACTACTATTTTAATTACGACACAAGCCAACATCAAATCTAATAACCAACATATATTACATAACGCAGATGTAAATTTAAATATGGAATGTTAGAATACCTTTTATACTTGTATAGTTTTTATTTTGCAAATATTTTACAGTTTTAAATCAAACTTTCGAATGTTCGAACTTTCGAATGACTACATGCTCTTTAAATTATAAAAAAACTGATTCGGCGTTTTTCATTCACACATATACACCATATTCAAACTTATTTTTATATAATTTATATATTATCTTTTTTAAATAGTAAATTTTTCTGGCTAAATATTAAAACAGATTCTAATTAATGCTCGCATTAACAAAGTGTTCTTCAATTCCATTTTAATAAAATATATTGGAAATTAGATTACAAAAAAAAGGAAAATTACTATAAACGAAGTATAATGAGTGTAAACCACAGATATAGACCCTTATTTATTTTAAATATTTATATCGGTAATAAAGACGTTAAATATTTATTCAGAGTTTTCAAGCATTCCATTAAATACTCTTACTTTATAGTCCGTAATTTTTAAATGGTTAAGCCTATTTTTTTTTTCTGTATTATGCACATTACAGGATGGAAATCGATAAACTATTTTACTCATGGAAAATCACTCGTAAATTTTATGAGTGTATACAAAAAAGCAATTTTAAGGTGGAAGTTTGTCAATTAATTTGTTAATTGACTATAATTCCATTATTAACTACATTTCAAGTTTAAAGTTCTCTAAATATTGAATGAAAATGGGAAAAAATCACAGATGAAATAGTTAACGTTTCTATGAGGTATGAAAATACAATTGTATTAGATGTCAGCATAAGAAACATACGCATTTGAGGATTCGCGAACATAATCAGAAATCACCACAGAAAGTTAGTTATTTAATAGAGGGTGTTAATCATGTGATAATATACGTGCAGTAATGAATTCCGCAGGATTCCAATATGAAGATATGATGGAAAAGGTGACAGACCTTAAAGACATAAAAAGTTCTAATAGAAACTACGTCGAAGTGGCATTTAGCAATACAATAATTTTAAAAAAAATCTATAAAAAATAATATTCTACGCTTTTTGTTCGATTTCTTTTAAATATCTACTTGAAATTCATGCAGTATATTTTTCAAGAAAATTTAAGGACAGAAACTATTTTTAGAGGAATGTCCAAAATTTCCAGAGGCAAAAGAATATTAAAAAAGAGAATAAAATTAACGTCTTTCAAAGACAAAAAGTCTTGTCGGTATATGAAATTACTGCCATTTAAACGCTCTTTAAAAAAAGTCATTTTTTTTAAATAAATACATAATGACACATGAGAAATAATGCAAAAAAGTATTTTTATGTATAGAATAGAACTGACTGAAATTTAATATAAGGCAAGCAACATATACTTTTAAAAATAGAAAATAATATCTGCTTCTTCGAGAAACAGTAAACGTTACATCTCGTCAGTATGAGAAACTGTTGCCCTTTATAGTGGAAAAAACACATTTTTTTCAACACCCTTTATAGGGAAAAAATTTAATTTTTTTTTCAAAAATTTATACATTTTGAATAATAATACTATTTTAATTTACTTCTGATGGTATTCATTACAATTTTAAATGTACCTCTTTACGTTAATAGGCGCATTTTTAAAGAATTTTTGCATAGTTATTCTCAACATGGCTGCTTAAAAAAAGTCACATTCTCAAAAAAAATTATCTGTTATTTATTTCAATCAAATATTTGAGTAATTTCTAAGCGAGATACAATCTTAAATTTATTTAAATTAATTCGACATACATTTCTTAATGAACCTTTGAATAAGCTTCCAATTAAGGTCTTACTTCTGATGGAAACGCGATAAAATTACTTCAAATTTCCGAACAAGAATTGTAATTGTGTAAAGACATTTAAATAATTACTGGTTAATTATTACCAGTTTGGTTTTCTTTACTTTTTTTTAAGTCTTCTCTTTCAGTTTAGCAATTTATTTGCTAAAACTTGATTTTATAACTTACTAATAAATCTCCACACATAAAAAATTACTTCATATTTCAAACTAATTTAGCTTAGTTAATAAACAGAATTTTACACATACGAAAATCTTTCAATAGCTAGTTTTACATGTTTTCATTATATACTTTAAGTATATTTTATTTTTTGATAAATATTTAATATTAATTTATCAAGAAATTGTAGAGGTAGTTTATAAAAATTTAATTTTCATAATTGTCTTAAAAAACTATTATTTGATTTCTGGATTAAAATAAAAGCTATATTTACGAACTTAAAACTTTTTTTTTAATTTAAAACTCAGCTTTAAAGTAGGTAAATTTTATTTTAAAACTTCTCACTTATTCAGGCTAATCATAAAATAAAATAATTAAACAGATTTTTTTTCGGATTTATCCAATTAAAAATTGAAAAACTTTGCTTTATCTATCTATTAATGCACAGAATTATTTCAAATATATGTTATTTCAATTATGAATTCAAAATTAAAAGCAAAAAAAAAAGAGAGAGAGATAAGTGAAACAAAAGACATTTAAAGATTTTCAAGACAAGAAAGTTATTTCAAGGCAAGGAATCTATGCAAACTGGTTTATTAATAAAGTCTTAAAATTTTAATAAAATTAAAATCTTTCGAATCAAAATTAAAACTAAACATAAATTTTTCATTATTTGAAAAAACCAATTTATATCCAAATTTTAATTTATTATTTGTAATACATACCATTTAGCATAATTTATAAGCAAATATTTAATTTTCTAAATACGACAAAAGTCTTAGAATAATATCAACTATTACAACAGAATTAGTATTATTAGTAAAATCGTTTTTGAACAAATATTTCAAAAATGTATTCGTGGAATTTCTTTTAACATTTAAAACAGAGTGACTCAAGTATTTTTTTTCCTGTTTCAAAAATTTAAAAAAAGTACTTGCCATAAGAATCATTTTATATAAGGGGAAATTTATATAACATAAATAGAAAAAAGCAACTCAAAATACTTTACTGTAATCTCCATCATTTTTACATACTATATCCACAACGCATTACCCTCAAGCACAAGATGTTTCGTATTTTTCGTAAGCATTACTTTTCTTTCATTAGTTTTCACATCAGAACACACCTTACGATTTATGTATAAAAATAAACGCCCAAAGTTAAAGTTCTGTATTTTTCTACCGAGTTACAGGAATAATTTTTTTTCAAGAATGAGAAAACTTCAGATATCCTCAAAAACTTGAGGATATTTCGGAAGCCACTGAGCTTTATAAGCAAAGAAAATAAAAAAGAAGATGAAGAAGAGAAAAAAAAGGGCCTGAGAAATGTTATTCTTTCGATGCTTTTCCATTTCATTTCGCGGGCGCGTGAATGGCATTACAAACTTGCGGCTGACCACAGGCGGAATCTCAAATCTGTGTCGTGAATTGGAAGAGAACGACCCCAGAATATTTTCCCACTCGCCCGCTGCATTGTTTTGAACAAAGATGGCCAGAACCAAAGTCTCTCGTATTCAGAGGTAAAGTGAACTACGTCAAGTAGTGAGCAATCTTTCGATTGGTACTGTTTATAAAGGGGGTAGTCTAAATATTGAACAAAGACATTCAATTAAAACATCATTCTGTATGGCATATGAGGTGTCGACGCTTGCTAAATATATCACGAATTTCCAATGGCATAATGTACGAGAGCTTGTTTGAAAATTAATGCCTCAATACCTATACCTTCTTTATTTGACACTCGATTTTCAAAATTTGTACTGTGCGTGAAAGCCACATGTATTCTCTATGTAATTCATTTGTTTTCTTTGCTTCTAAATTTCGTTGGTGGGCTAAGTACTGAAGAAGATGACCATCGACATCGAGATGAGGTTGAAGCACAGGGTCTCCTTTGTAACATATGTTACCTTGAGTCTTGCTACCGTTACATGGTTGATTGGCTGTCAATTGTAGGAAATCTTCACGCTATTACTGAGCAGATTCGTCTGGAGTAAATCTACATTTTTATTCTCAGATTCTTTATAAAATACGATGAATTTCATTTCAACAGAGCACAAATAACATTAACACGTGAATTTAAAATAGCGCTAATTCGCAGTACATAATCGAAAGCATTACTTAAGAATAATCACAATGTCGATTGCGATGCGTATACTTTTCATACTCTGATTGATATATACAGAGGCATGTGTGTGCGCTCGCGTGTGTGTGTTCCCCGAAAAAATGCATTTTAGAATATATGTGCCGTATCTAGGTTTGTCGGTAAAAATGGCGAGCGTATTCTCTACTTGACTGTAAAATCCTCCTTCAGGACAGAATAATTTTTCAAAAAGACAACAAAGCTCAACATTTTCGTTACACTGCTTTTACATCTGCTCAAAATTGAAAGAATATCTTTGTGAACATTAAAGTCTAATGTCGACAACAATCATCTGAATTCCCCTCCACTGGTTTGTCTAAACACCAGTTGGTCCAAGTATTTAGAAAAAGGTGGAGACTATATTGAAAAGTGAATAATACATCTCATAAAGAATACATGTAACTTTCAGATCCGATAAGAATTGTATAATTCTGGTAACAAATAAATACATTACGGTATTGGAAGCATTACTTTTCAATAGAGCCTCACATATAAAAATATTTTTACAATCTAGAATGTTTTGATAAGCAGGTAAGAAGAAAATAAGAAATATTGAAATGGTTATAACTACGGCCACTCCGTCCTTGTTACACGGTTGTGATTAAAAATAACGATGGCAGCACCAGTAACGTTTTGTATAGTTCTAATGTAACAATAATTAAATTAAACTACATCATTTCTTCTCATGGATATAAGAAAACCAGTTACAACATATTTTATTCTACAATACTTATTAACTATATAATATTTACTTAATATCTCAAACAATTATTTAATTAAAGTTTATTTATTGATTGATTCCATATGAATGTACAGTAAAATAAAGGTTTGGATAATGTAGACGGGAAAGTTGCACAACAGGCCATAAATGAGGGACTTCTCTACTTATTAACACATTCAGGTGACGAAGACAATGTCAGAATCAGCAATTGCACGCTTCATACCTTGCTCAGAGAGCGATTTTTGAAGTCATGGAAATTTTAATGCATAGCATCTTCATTATTCCAAAGGATCCATCCTGTTCATGTCTTTAATGCTTGAGTTTTAATGTACTAAATTCTCAATTTTCTAGATATTAAAATAACATCGGCTCTCTTTAGAACTCTCAATAAAAGTACTTGTACGAGGGTTGTCCACAAAGTAAAAGTTCTCGATTTCTTAAAAATTGAAAAGGTAATATAATTTTGAAAAATTTACAAATTCGTATACCCATATCAATTTCTAGGTTTTGAAGAAATCGTCTCCCTTCTCAATGCACTTTCTATGCTGAGGGATGAGCTTTCTGATACCTTCACCATAAAAATATCTCACCATCTTTTTGGCATATTGTTTGACTACACTCTAGACCACATCGACGGTACAAAAACTCCCCCCCCCCTCTCATTAAACGACTTCAGAGAAGTGAGATGAAAATATGAAGGGGCCAGATCAGTGCTGTGAGAGAGGTGGTTGATGAGTCTATGAAATGATTTGTAGTTTGACTAAGAAAGACGTGTGCTTTATCTCGTGTGCAACAGGCATTTTTTTTATGCTGTATTCTCTTCCATAATTTTTAGGGATTTCTCAATACCGCTCGGAATTAACTGCTATCTCTCAGGGACAAACTTTCAGTGAGGAGAATGCGATTTCTATCTCAAAAGATAGAGGCCATGATTTTTCAGATCAGGAGAATCCCATTACTATTCCAAAAGACAGAAGTCATGATTTTAGGTTTCGAATTTCTTTTTTTTTTTTGCCACTTTGAGCTCCCGACTCCATTTGTACACATTAGTATTGGTTCTCATCGCACCTTCCCTTTATAAACAGTTTTCATTTTAATAAAAATCTGGAACAATACGTTACCCTTCGCGAGCAGAAATCGGATTACACTTCTCAACTCACAGTTCTGACGGGACTCGGAATCGAGATACTCATTTCAATATAGCACTACAACAAGAGTTTTCAACCGACTGAAATGAACGAGCACGCCTTCTGTTCAACAGTTTGCTATTGAAAGCAAAACCAATTTTGTTAAAAGGAGTTCTCTTAGAGCTTCTGAAGCACGGTACTCTTACTTCTTGGACAACTCCCGTAATTCGTATATTCTGAGACTCGAAAACTCTTCCTGTTTTTAGGCTTGTGATTATCATTTATTACCCTTAAAATTCTATTCGCTTAAAATATTAGAATAAACAAACAAGGAAGTTGAATGCTGCAAAGAAAACTTTAAATAAAAAATGAAAAGTGTTTAAGATCTTAATCAACTATTTTTTTTTTATTTGAAAAAAAGTTTTTGTAAAAATTAGTTTTATTTGATCTCAGGAAAAATCCTAGTATTTTTATTATTCTAAAATTCTTTATTTGCTTGTAACCATTACAATAGCCACACAGAAGTGCATAAATATTCACGAGAATGATACATTTTAAGGAAATACTACACCAAGTACAATATTGCATTTTATTAATACAAAATAGTTAATTTGCATATTTAACAATAAACTACATATATATTAAATAATAATTAATAATATCTACTATTATATATCAACAATCCTAAACTTGATCTTTTATTTATGCATTTCTTTATTAGTTCTTCTTAATTATGTACATAAAAATCTGTCGATAAAGTGCAAAAATATAAAAAAAAAAAAATCATCTGAAATTTAAATATAGATTTCTGAGCTTTTTAAAAATTCTGATTCTCAATCTAATTTATAATACACTCATGTAAATATTAATCTAAAAGCATGGTAAACACACACATATTCAGTTTTTTTTTAAATATTTATTCTCTAAGAACGTTTACATACCCAGCATTATATTGAACACCCATAACTGCTTGTATTTTTTATCCACGCGCGTAATTTAATTAACTTTATCTCATCTTATAATTAAAAATACCTGAACTTTCAATTATTTCGAATCTTCTGGGATTCTTTTTACAGAAAATCTAAATATATTCAACCGAAATTTCAAGTGTCAATACTACACGGTAAATTTCCTCGATTCTTATTTTTTATTTTTGCAGTCAGTGTCTGAATACAAAATTTCTTTAATCAAAACATTCCAAAAGCCAAATTCTATCAAATATACATGCTGCTTTCTGTCGTTTAAAACAACAAAATATCATCACAGAAAATAATAGCATAGATAAAAAAAAAGGCAAATAATGGAAATTATTTCAATATTCTAGCATCAGGATAAAAGCAAGTTGATCGATTACTATCATTCCATGTTTTTGAATAGGAACTCTAGGGAAATAATTTCAAATTCTTCTCGTTTTCAGGAGTTTGAGAAATATTCTGAATTGCTCTTCAATATGCAGATCACAACTGACTAAGTGTGATATTTTAAAACAACATTTTTTATTATTGTTTTCCACGCCTATATATATTTACATTGAATGATTTGAATTTACTTTTAAAGACGTGAAAAAGTTCTAAATATATTGAAAATATTTTTACCTATTTTTTTTAAAAAAAACCTTTGATTAATAGGTTTTTTATTCTAATTGTATCGCAGAACTTTAAAATATAAAAATGTTTGAAATATTTCTTTCAAAGCACGATTTATCAATTATTGATTTTTAGCTATATCACCCAAGAAAGCATAAAATAAAAAAAAATATATCAAATGCATCATCTTCAATAATGTATATTGTATAGGTCATTTTCAAAGTTCATTGGAAGAATTGTTGGTTATAAAATAAAGTATAGGATATAGGTTGGCGATTTTAGCTATTTATAGCGACATTTGAAATAGATAGGAAAAGACTTATCAAAAAAATAATATCATAAAGGTTAGCAAAAAAAGTTAATCGGAATAAAAAATTTATCTAACCATAAAATCACCACATTTAGCGTGTGAATTATATTTTATTTTTACCGAACTGTTTTTATCTGTTGTTTATGCTTCGAATGTTCTATTTATAAATACAGTCACAGTTCAATCTTGCGCACAAATGAGGAATAAAAATTTAAAATAGTTTTATGATAAACAATTTTATTGGAATTGGGAAAAAAACATTTCAATATTTTGCGTCTTTTAATCTAACTTCATTTTATTCTGCATATATTCGTAATATTTTCTTTTCTAAGAAAAAAACATGGATATCATTCAGTGAACTAAACGAATGAAAATGTGCACAAAGCAAAAATAGCTCTAATATGAAAAAGTTGTATAATTATTTCATACATAGGTACATAAACCTACATTGCTGACATACAACAAAAATTTAGCGCAAAAGAATGAAATGAATGGATATGTTTATGAAACATTTCCACTCATACAAAAGTACGATAAATAATAATTAATATTCCTTTAAAATGTAATAATTGGAAAGGGAAAAATTAAAAAAAAAAAATAACCAAAGAGTTTTGCTCAGACTATAACTAATTTAAAATCTTCATTTTTAAAAATACAAAGTACAAACTTAAATTTCAAGCCATACGTTCAATATTATTATCATTAGGAAGGCTAAAATAGCAAGAATGGAAAAATTAAAATAGCATCTCGTATAGGTAATAAATTTTTTTTTTTAAATTTAAAGCTTTGAGCAATGTACTTGTATTGATTTTGGGGATACTTTAAACTACTGAAGGGATTATTATAAATAAGTTTAAGTCGATTAATTAAACGAGTCATTATTTTTCCACATTCGTGTTTTCTTGTCTTTTTCTCCTAAAGTACTTCATTAGTAAATGAAACAATAGCATAATTATCGGTTTTCAACAGCCTAATTCCATTTAATTATTCCAGAATTACTTTTTAAAATTAAATTCACAAATTAGCTATCGATTGTATCGATTACTTATTACCCATTGTTTTTTTACAACTCGTGGGTTGCATTATTAAATTAACTATCGTCCGTAGTCTTATCGCGTTGCCATTCGAGTAGTACTTAATTATCTTTTGTCGTGCTTTCATGGACATCTGTACTTAAGCATAAACATTAAATCTTGTTTATTTCATTGCTCTTTTTTTAGCCTCCTTTCAGTTTGAACGTAATCGTACACTTAACTGAGTTTCTTAAAGAATGCTACGCATAACTGAATATAATTCATTGTTATTTCACATTAGGAACTATTATGAAGAAGAAAGTTAAGATTGATATTGATACAAGAACATTTTTATCACTCGATATATATGCTATACATTCCCCCAAATTTCCCAATTTTATATATATTCTCTAAAATTTATGGCTCTTTTCACAGACGTAGTAAATATTACTTGTCTTAAGCAACGATAAACACCCATTACAAATGAAATGCAAGTATTGCAGCAAATTATACAACTGTATCACGTTTATGATATTTGTGATTAATGCGATACGTAAAGGTACCAGTACATTTAATAAATATGTTAAATTTGGCTGAATGTTAATTTGGACTTTTGTTTATATATGAGTGAAGATTGTACATTCATCAATAATTAAAGAACGTTTTTCCCAGTAATTTTTATTTTAATCCATTCCGAGGTATAAGATAAAAAAATTAAAAATTCTTTTTCAAAAGCAGAACTTAATATACATAATTCAACGTTACATCACAATTGTTGGATTCTTCATTACGTGCAAATGAAGGCTGTACACTCATAGATAAATTAAACAATTTTTTTCGCATTAGTTTTTATTTTAATTCATTCTAAGTTAAAAGATTGTTTTAAAAGCAACAATTCATATACATAATGCAATCGCGTTCTTAAATTATAAAGATAGCACATCCATAAATGAATAAAAAAGTTTCACATTAGTTTTTATTCCAATTTTTCCTGAGATTTAAAAAAAAATTACATTTTGTTTTAAAAGTAATACTTTATACACGTAATTCAATTTTAAATCCAATTATTACACTGTTTTTTTTTGTTGGTATTAGTAAAAGATTCAATGTTAATTATTATTAAGGTATTTAACACAAAATTTTGAAAAAAAAATTGTGCTGTCTCTTAAATAACGAAACCTTAAGAATAATTTTTATGAAGGTTTGATAGACAGACTTAATTATCTTTACAAAACGTCCATAAAATTGTTATCTCTTCGTTCCATCAAATGATAGGTAAGTATTGGGAAAAGAAGAAACAATATGTCCATTAGTATACAGACAGAAACTTCTGAAGCATTGAAACAAACATTTTTCATCCAATTAATTTTACGTCTAATAGGTTGTACAATTCAAGCGCAATGTCATTTCAAGTAACAAGACGTTAAATGTCTAACATTCGACGTGTGCGAAAAATAATGTAATGGCCCAAACATTTCATTGGATAAATGACGAATTATAAAATAAACAATTGCATTTATTCATTTTAAGAAATAACAGACTATACAACGAGAAAAAAAATCAGTTGAATAATTAGAAAACAGGGAATTGAAGGGGGAAATGAAAGAGATTATAACGAGAATACATGGAATAAAAAAGAATAAAATATTTTGATGCTGGAAATGAATTAAATTTCTTAAAAAAAAGAGTCTATTTTTAATGTGGCGAGTATGGATATTTATAATTGGAAGATATGAAATAACTAGTTATTATTTAACGTGAAATAATTAATAATATGATGATTAGTAAATAATTATTTCAATAAATGGAAAAAAGGAATCCAAGAAATTAAAAGAAAAGGAGGAAGAACTAAAATAAATAGAATGAAAGTTAAATAACATATGTTGACGCATGAACTGAATTAAATTGTTCTTAAAAAACGAAATTACTTCGATGGAGTAAGTAAAACAACAAATTTGACGTGCTTTGACAAGTAAGATTATTAATGATGGATGAAAATTATTTTTACTGAATTCCATAGGAGTAATTTAAACACAGAAATTAATAGCAATAAATTAATGGCCTTCGTATGGTATCAAATCATGCTAATAGCTGCTAATTTGTATGTATGGTAAATTAAAACGAAATACGAAAATTAAAAAAAAAAATCGAAACACAAAAAATTTACTTGGAAAAGCTCTTTAACGTCTAGAGTTTCAAGTTTTGTATGACACTAAAATTCAAACTTATAAAATAGAGATTAAAAATGGTCACGTTGGATGATTAAGTTTCCTAGAATAGAGAAAAGTTGAACAGATTACAGTTAAAGCCTGATGGTAGACTGAAAATGTAATGAATAGTAAGAAAATAATTACAAAATAAATACAATGAGCATTTCTATAGTATACGGAAAGTAACAATGTAAAAAATGAAGAATTTATCCATTTTATTAGCAATCCTGATTTAAAGAAAATTGATTTCAGTTGTATTTGTTTATGTGATGAAAGTGACGAATATCTATCAGAAAATTATTGGACTTCTTCCACAAAAAAACTGAACATTAATCCGTTTCAAATTCATGTAGAGATAACCCAGTGGTTAATGTTGTAAGTTTCATGGTTGGTGATATATGAATTGAGCTATGAGTTGGTTATTTTTGTGGTGTAAGAGCCGCTTTTGGCCAAACTGCACCAAACACTCTTTAATTTTCGAAAAAAAGTAATATCTCTATATATTCCATCACATAACTTTCGATAATTTACTTCACTCGCACAACTGCAAATCAAAGAGATGAATTTCTTTTTAGATTTAAAGTGAAGCGAGTAAAAGAGAAAAAATCCAGAGTGAAAAGAGTTGGACCATAAATACTATGATGTCTGAGAGACAACCGAGTTGATAACTAATTTGATAATAAGCTACATGTGTGGGGAGACATCTGGGTAGAGTTTAATTAATTCTTAACCATTCCTAGAGAGATGATTTTGCCAATAGTCTTAATTGTAATTAGTAATGAATGTACATTTCGAATAAACATCATTTAAAATTGTTTGATTACTTGAAAATTAGTCCCAAATACCTTTTTTACCATCCAAATGTCCCACGGTAAATTCACACAGACTTAACATTGTATATTCGAAAAAGAAGGGGGGGGGTATAATAAGAAGAATGGTCAAAATCAGAAAAAGTCCGCTAGGATATCCAAGGGTTACGTCATCCGTGCAATTTCAATATTAGAAAATCCCATTGGAGAAAGGAAAAACCACTCACTTAATTCGAGGTCGTAAATTCCAAACTTACCTGACGGAGGTAAGTCACTAAAAGAAGTTTATAATCATGGAATGGAATCTTGATTCCATCAGATATCGTGTCTTGCATCAAATATCGCCAAATATCTAACTTTAAATTCAGTCGGACCATAAAATACAGAAATGTTTGATACAGAAGTAAGTTGCGTAAGTATAAGCTAGAGTATTATCTAAGGACTGTATGTGCTAGAGTATCATTAACGTAGCTTAAAATACCGAGATTCATCGCTAAAAGCGATGTTCAATCAAACCTCAATATTTTTAAATTAGCTGATTGTCTATTTTTCACTAAACGAATGTCTACTGCTTGAATTGAATAGGGCCGAAATTCACTGATCAAAATAAAAAAGGAAAATTCAAATTTGAGTAAGTAATTAATGTCAAATAAGAGAGAGAGGGAATACTTTATTGATGATAGCTCGTGATCAATCTTTCTGAAAGGGCCTAAAGACATATCACTCTTAAATGGTGGCAACTGAACGTGATTGATCCATACTCTTGAGAACTGAGCGTCTCTTTCAAAGGACTGCAACATACGTTAAGTATCACAAATACTCCTTAAAATTTTGAACGAAGACATCGAAATATTTTAAAGATATCTCCATTTAATGCTAATGAACTAGATTCTAACTTTGAACACATTTTTAAATATAGAACCATTCCAATACTAATATAAATTACTTAAGTTATAATGCATTTCCCACGGTTGTACTGATTAAAATTTACGCATATTTTGTTTTTCAAAATTGGATTTTTTTCTTTAAATCTGGATGTTTGGAAGACTACGCTGTAGATACATGTATTAATGGTATACAAAAATCGAAAGATTGCGCAACGAGAACATGTCTTTTATTTTTTTTACGCATAAATAAATTATTATACAGAATGAAGTAGGTGCATAAATAAGTTAACGCTCCCGCGATAAACTTCACTGATTGTAGCACATTGTTTTCAAATTACCTTGAGAAAGTTTAGAAGTTTGTGCAATAAATGCTTGTATACAGAACAAAGAAACATGTAAATAAAAATATGAAATACATGTAAATCATTTAAAATTTGTAAAGCGATTGGTTATTCAACTAAAAGGAAATTTTTGAATGAAAAGAGAACCGCAAAATCAACGTAGTACATCTGATCATGAAAAGTAACTTCAATGAACATTACAATCTTTACATTCTGGAAATAAATATGAATGTCGATTATGTTCCAATTGATATATCGTAATATATTGTTCAACATACCACGAGAACTCTTTTCTATACTTAGTAGACTGTTTCAAAAATTTCCTTAAGGGAAAGATCATAAGAATTAATTCGATAATAAAAGATTTTAACACCAATTTTCTGTATCCTTTTTTTAATTTGAATCTTTCACTTTTTTGTTTTATTAGACACGTACTGTAATGATTTAATAACATTCTCTTTATACATGCTGGTATATATTATACCTATCAATCTCGAGCATTAAGAATTAATACATAAAATGTATATAAAGATGAAAGAGACAGAATCTGGAACATGTTTTAACCATGTAAAAGAGGACTTCTTGGAATACAAATTGTTGTTACATTAATCTGCGTAGTTTTATATATGAAAATGATGTCAAAATGTGACATTATATTGGAAAATATTTTTTTATCTAAAAAATAATCCGACATTGAGATATATCCCAATATTTGGGGAAACTGTGAATGTAACATAAGATTTCAAAATTTTGCAATTCGTATTATATATACTGCTGTTTGTAGAAAATGCAACACCATGAAAGAATCATCAGAATCAAATGAAATTTAATGCAGAAACGACTTGTACTGATACAAATAAATGATGAAATTTTCAAAACAAAAGAAACAAATTAAGCGTCCGAAATCAGTATTTGGTGCAGCCACCATGCGCTGCAATAAGTGCTGCTATACGACGTGGCATGGAGTCAAACAGATGTTGAATATCTGCTTGAGGAAGAGAATTCCATATCGCTTGTATGCGCAACCAAAGTTCGTCTTTGGAAACTGCAGGACGCGGATCACGAGCGAGACGCCGACCAACCATACCCCACACGTGCTCAATAGGCGACATATCCGGTGAATAAGCAGGCCAAGGAAGAAGTTGCATGCGTTGTGCTGAACAGAAGTCTCGAACAGTCCGCGCAACATGTGGGCGTGCATTATCCTGCTGAAAGATAGCTCCAGGGATGCCTTGAAGGAAAGGAACGACTTCGGGCTGTAGCACTTCACGGACGTACCTGTTGCTATTGAGATTACCCTCAATTCGTATCAAATTGGATCGTCCATGATACGAAATCGCACCCCAGACCATAACTCCGGGTGTTCGACCACTATGTCGTTCAATAATACACTCAGGAAGGCAGCGTTGACCGGCATAACGTCTAACACGAACACGGCCATCATGGGTCCACAAATTGAAGCGTGATTCATCTGAAAAGACAACTTGGTGCCAATCAGCTCGCCTGTCTCTGTGCTCAAGAGCCCACTGCCGACGCAGCCGTCGATGATTCGCCGTGAGGGGAATCCTGTATAAAGGCACCCTTGCACGCAATCCACGGCGCAGCAGACGACGACGAATTGACGAAGCCGACAATTGTACACCTGTAGCAGTAGACCAACGTGCTACCAGCTGCCTGGAGGAAGCTGTGCGATCATTCACCGCCATGCGGAGCAGGTGTCGATCATCGCGCTCTGACGTCACCTTCTGTCGTCCAGTGCCTGTTTTTCGAGTTGTTCGGTGCTCGTCGGTCCACTGCTTCCAAACTCGCATCACTGTGGAACTGTTCCGCTGCATACGAGCTGCTATTGCGCGATAGGAAAATCCTCCTTCTCGAAGGCCGATTATCCTCCCTCGTTCAAACTCCGTAAGTTGCTTGAATTTCTTATTCTTCCGTCGTGGAGGCATACTCAGGTCTCACTAAACGTTTGCCACTAACAAATAATCATAGACTTTTTTCAACGTCCCGCTACAGCACTTTATTTATACGCTTTCAGCATCAATTCAGAGGGCGCTGCGCGCGCGATGGCTCTGAAACTTTATTAATTTGCATAATATCCTATAATTGACATTTGCTGCGAATTTCATTTGATTCTGATGATTCCTTCATGGTGTTGCATTTTCTACAAACAGCAGTTTAAATATGATTGTTCCATGAGGAAATGTTGAAAAGTCTCAATTTTCTGTTGCAATACATTGAATCAAACCAATTTTTTTTTCATGAACTAACATAATGTGTCATTCTAGACCGAAATAAACAATAAATAGAGAAGAGTTATCCGTCGTAATATATAATCCATGGAGAAAAATATCTGTTTATGTTTGCCTTCACGAACTTGTTTTGTGATAATTACACGTACAATAAGGAACATTTCTTAGTATGTTGCGGTATATTCTCTAAGTTGAAATGCAGATTATTCTACAAGTGACGCAGTCACAATGTCTTAACAGCAAAGAAGCATTTAATAAATGGGAGCTCAAACGCTGGTACTGACATTCCGCTATCAATAAATACATTAATTTGTGACCAAGTGAACTCAGTGACACTTGGCAAAACTTACACTTTCGGGAACATTATTCAACGTAATATGTATTATAAAAGGAAGAATCATCGATCGTAATATAATAAACGTAGAAGAGTTATCCACCTGGTTAGGTTAAAATCTAGGAGTTTTTTTAAATTGAATATTTTTATGTGATATGATCATAAGGCTTTAAAAAGGGACCTAAAATACATTAAAGCCTTGAAAGTCTCCAAAGTATCGAAACATTATAAGTGATATAGTTATCATAGAACATTAATTCAGGTAATGATAACTAGAGAGTAATAATTCCAAAACTATAGAATAAAACATTACAGGAGCAACATTTATTTTCGAATTAGCGATACTTTTCACAGAAGGATTTGTTGGCTCAATAGTTCTATTTCATATTTCCTTCTGAAAGTACCTAGGATAATGACAACGAACGAAATCTTCGAATACTGCAAAGCATGAAACGTGTCAGCCATATGGTCACCATTTTCAAAATGACCTTCATTCAGCTTGTTGGTATCTATAGAAACTCTACCAGCATTAATATCGATTTCAAAGTTTATGAATGTTCTCTTCCATGATGAAACTGGCAGAAAAAATTTGCAACCCAAAGTTTCAATGTTATAGAAGTGTAAAATCCAAATAATTAATAACAGCCTTCTATCCATTGCAATTCAAAACAAATCCAGGAATTTCTGAATATACGTTGCCGACTCATTGATTGCATTTAATTTGAAATCAATGAGTGAATAATATGAATTAATATGTGAATACTTATGAAAATATATTGATATTTTTTAAAATTCTGTTTTTCTTCATTTTTAATCTTTTAACCCCAAAAATTTCATTGACAGCGTTAGAAACGAACCCGTCAGTGGAAACATAAACGCAGTAGCGAGTCGACGAAACCCAAAATTTCGAAAGTGGAATATGTGACCGAATAAGAAAAACTTTACTCGCAATAAATCTTCTTGAGTATAACCATATCTTAAGAAGGATTCGTAATGTGCACTTGGCCCGAAATCTCTTAATAGAAGTGGGGATTTAGAGCGGAAGTAACGTTTGTAGAGTCGGCGGAAAAGTTGAATCAGCGAGGAAATAATAAATAGACTGCATTGGTATCTAATAAAGGAGGGATAACAGCCGGAAAATGCATAGAATAGACTTCCGCACGGATACGACAAGAAAAGAAACAGCCTTTGCCAATCAACCTTGCGTCGAATGCAATTGCCTGCAGATATTGGAGAAGATATTTCACTTCTTTGTTTATTTCTTGCGCTTCTTGTTCTAGCCTCGTGATGTTTGCTACGCCTATGCTAATGGCCTTCATCAATATTTAAATATATTTAAGGCACATTTTGGATAATGTTGTTCGTTTAAATATCATTGAATAGGATTAATTTGACATTAATTAAGATTTGCAACGCGTAATCATGACATTATTATCAGAATGCTACCAACTTAGGTTAAGTTGGGATCCGTTGTACAAAACCTTTTACTTTTAAAATTCCACACTAAGTGAAATCGGCTCTCGTGTTGTTCAATTATTTTTAAGGGAAATTAAATACGATGCTTGGTTTCAAGAAATTATTTGAATGGAATTACGTTGAAAGTAATTTTGAACCACATTATGTAAACATTACGGAGTTATAATACTGTTGTCAAATTCGATTAAATAGCTCATAAGTATAAAAATTTTCTCTAGAATTTTGCTATAAATGTTTACTATACCTTAGATATTTTTTAAATTTTCTGATACTTTTTCAGAATTATTATTGATTTTATATTCGAAATTTATAATTAAAAATAATTATTTCTATATTGCTTCAATGCATCAGTTTTATAATAGCACCTTAAATGTTCTATACAGAATAAAAAATGAGTAAAGTTAACAACCCTTTACTTTAATAGTATTGTGATAGAAGGATTTCTTCAACACATAAAAGTTACAAAAAAAGGAGAAAGACGAGTTTTTATTTATAACTCTAAATTTTTCTGCGAAATATTCAATCAAGATATATTAGATAGCATACCACATTTTTCTATCATATAAAATAATGTGTTTTTAATATTCTTTTTACTGCACCATTTGAGGTTAAATTACACCTTTTCGTCCTTACCCTTGTAATTTCTTTGTTAATGCACATTTAATCTTAATTAAGATGAAGAGTGTTGAAAATTTTACTCACTAAATCCAGAACCATTGTCATAGTAGAAATTAATAACAATAATTCCAACATCTTATAAATGTAGTATTTTTTTAGAACTGTTTTAATACTTAGACAGGTTATTACATATTTTAATATGAAATATTAAACAATAAGATTAACAAATGTATTTATAAACGCTTTCACATAGCAAACATACAGAAAAGAAACCTACATGTAGGAGACTATCTTATGTCAAACACACCCTTATACTGTTTAATAAAATTATAACAAATCAAATTATGATTTGTTAGATAAAATTTCAAAATTCAATTTTTTTTCATAATTGATTAAGTCCATCACAGCCATTTATCTTTTTTTTTTTTTTTTTTTTTTTCCAAAAAAAAAGTGGGGCAAATTGTTTTGTGGCGTCATTTAATACTTTTTTTTATGTGCGGACGTTTACCTACATGATGAGTTTTAAAAGAAGTACAAATTAAGAACTTTACAACTAAATAATAGAAATATGGTATTATTAAGTTTGTTTCAAGCAATATACAAAACAGTAAAATATAAATTTTACAATTAATTAGTAAAGAAGCAAAACTTTAAGTCCAATTTATTAAAATATTATATCACATTTCATATTTATATTCTTGAATCCCATGTTACAAATTCTTTTTCAACCTAACGAGAAATAGATAAACCGAAATAAATAATTAAGTATGAAAAACAAAAGAAACAACAACAAAAAATTTCATAATATTTTTATTCCAAAACATTTTTTTTCCTACCGTATGCTTAAATCTTACATTTTTTTTTATCACTTTCCATTATGATTAAAAAAAAAAAACAACTTCATATTTTGATTTAAGTGTACATGAAGAACATCCGACAAGTAAATCATGAGCAACAGAAGAAAATTGCCCGATGAAATAAACAGAAGTAAAAGGAAACTAGTTGTATCGATAAGTGAAAATAACAAACGATAAAAATGCAAACAAGTTGATAATGATGGAAAAAGATATTTTCAGATAAAAAGCGACTTAAAGTGCAAAAAGAAACGAAACTGCATAGAAAGAAAAAGTGATTCCACTGCTAAAAAAATAAAAGTGTGGTAACTGAAATCACTTATTCATGTGGATAGAAAGAATGGAGAAGATATGAGGTGATGAGAGGATCAAAAAACAAAAATAGAGAGTTTTTACATTGAAGAAAAGGTATAAGGGAAGAAATTGTTTTTGAGAGAAGGGGGAAAAAAAGGACTAGACGTGTTCGTTAACCAAACGAAGAGAACGAAGTAGAGTTCAGCGAAGCGACATCTTGAGAGAAAATTTAGAGTTAACATCTTGTATTGAGGTAATAGATTGTTTGATTTTCTATAGATAAAAAAATTTGGCAGTGTTTATAGCAAAAATTTTGAATAAAATTAATTTTGCAATGTTTGATGAAATTTGTTCTAAATAATAATAAGTATTTGAATTTACTTTTGATTTTCCTCTCTATTGATTTTATATTAGTTACGAAATTTATCGTAATGATTATGATGAAACTTTTAGCTATAAGCATCATTTCTTTCAGAATTCTCTTTAAATTTTATGGAAAATGAAATCAAAATTAAATTCAGTTGTAACATAAATATATTCTTAACTATATAATGCTTAATTTCAATTTAAAAAAGGTTTCGTAAAATTTAACAACATCTCATCACACAAACACTTCCCCCATAATTTACATTCTGAAATTCTTTTTTTTTTTAAATTACAATCGTTTATTATTCCGATATAAAATTATAGTTTGTTGAAAACTTTATCAAAATACTCCTTTATGATTATTTCTAAACTTACCGTTTTTGAAATAAAAAATGTTTTAACATATCATGTGCATACTTAAAAATAATAACAATCGAATAAAACGAATGCAATGATTTTACAGGGTTTTCTACAATTTGTTAGAAAACTTACCTGATTAAAACTATTAATTTCATTCAAAAATATGACAAAACAATCAAAAAGATTAAATAATCCTGTGAATCATTTTGAAACACTAAATAATCAGAGCACTTCACTTGTTTAAGTAGTATGCTACCAAATGAATTTCAATCTCAGACAGATAAATATTTATACAATTGTAATTAAAAATAAATATACAAACATAACTTAGCAATTTATCAGATATCTGAGAATAATGCATGAAATAGTCCCGAAAACTTCAGCGAATTAATTTGAAATTCAGGCCATCTTGTCTAAGTGTGTCGGAAGCAGGCATTACATCGAGAAATACGTTTTAAGTTTAGTAATGGTAATTAAATGCTTCGCTTAACTGCATTAATTAGCCGAAGAAGTTGATGAAAAGTACCACGAATTTCTCGAGGGCCAGACTGTTTTGGCGGGATGGTAAGTGATTGCAAATGATATTCTTAACATAATGGAACTAAAGTTTCGAAATTTTAGGATTAATTAGTGATATATATATATATGATTTTTCGGATGGAACTGTTAAAACGGAATTTCTTATTAACTGTAAGTTTGCTTTACTTCAAGATATATAAAAGTACTTTACGCGTGAGTTTTCTTTTTTTTACTTTTAATACTGAAGCAGAATCGTGACTCTATCAACAAGTTTAAACCTCATGTGCGTATAGATTTAATTACAAGTATTATTTTGAAGTTATCCAAAAGAGAAAAAAAAAATTCTTTCAAATTTCCAACCTCGTGTTATTATTTACAAAAAGTTATGAAATTACAGAATGATTCTTGGTAGTAGATATTAGCCATACATCCTTGGCTTTCATTCTTAGAGAGGGTTAGAGAAGGTTTGGGAAAATAAAATAAGGAGAGTGGATGTATAAGGATGAATCCCCTTGGAAAAAAATAATTCTTAATAATTAAGTGACGAAGACCACACCTTAGCTGACCTCCCTCTCCAAACTTCCGTATCACGACAACGCGATGATTTAGAAATAAGTCGAACGCGATTATTTGGATCGACCAGATTTCAAGTAATTAAGCCCCGCTGTACGGCGGATCATCAGTAGCTTCAAGGCTCGAATCCATGACTGAACGTAAACAATGCCAGCCGCGAGTTGGCTACTTAAATCACTAGGTTACTGCGGCCACCGTGTGATTACGATATTACTGATAGAAGATGGCAAATGATCCCCTGAAATCTGATATTTAATCCGATTCAGTTTACAAATTCTTTTTCCCGGTTTGGATCAAATTTTGTAGTCTGTAAGATTTTAAAAAATAATTTTTGGTTGAAAACGCGAAGTAATAGCTATTCCACATTCGTAATACTAGTTAAATTTTTGACCATCTTCAGGAAATTTGGTTACTTTTTCTTGACTGATTATTTATTAAATCTGATGGCTCAAATCCTAAGCAGCGAATCGGGGACTTTATAGTTCTCATACTCATAGAGTTTTTCTCATGTTCTCATACACAGGGAATATCAGTGTAATTTCACTCAAGGAATCCATCTGGGCTTGTAAAATTGGACTTGGTTAAGCGTTTCGTGTGACACAATGATCTAACAAAGATACCCTAAGAACTGCAAGACCTAACTCGACTCACAACCAGGCCAGTTCTGATGGTATTTGAGAAATCAGGAACATTAACTGACACCATAGTCGAAAACTCGAAATTCATTCTCACGTATCTTTTATCTCACTCCATCAGATTTTTTTTTTTCACAGGGAACCTTAAACATCATGTTTTCGTCAATAACCTTGAATTATTTTTCAACTTAAGATAAATATCCGTAAAGAAGTTCAAGCAGTACAGAAAGAGATAATGCAAGCTATTATGAAAATTCTCATGAGAAGAGTCCTGTTTGCCAAATGGATACTGATATTAATCTGAGATATATTGTTTTCCATATCTAGTTCAAAAAAAAATTATTTTAAAAAATATAATCTCATTTATATAAATAAATATATTCTATTATGAATAAAAAAGAACAAATATATATTTATTTATATAAATATAGTCTCATTAATATAAATAAATATATTCTATATATGATATAAAAAATAATCTAATTTAAAATTATAAAGGGATTTTCAGTCTACCCAGTAAAAAGTATAAGGATATACTGTTCTTATAGTTTGAAATGGATGCAAAATATTTTTTCTCAATACAATGTAGAAAAATGCAAGAGTTCTATAAATAACTCATTAATCGACATACAAACAGGGAGTTACAAACATGGAGAAGCAAAAGTGGTTAAAAAGTGATAAAACGAATCTTGGTGTTATTCAAAAAAATTTAATACAAGTCTCCAGTATTTACCATATGAGTATCTTAAATTGGAAGAAACCATTCAGATATTTCTTTTTTTGTCTGCCTAGTCTTATTGAACATTTTATAAACTAAAGCAGCATTCTCCCCGTGTCTCAAAACTTCTTCAACCATTTTTAATTAACTATCCCACTGGAAGATTTTTTTTGGGGAGCATTAAGTCTCGTAACTGTTCTTGCTAATTTTCCTATAGAACGTAAATTTTTTCCCGCTTTATCTTCAGTATCTCTAAGAACATCAATTCAGTATCGAGTTCGTTCGAAATTTTTCTAACCATTTTAATTGGTTATTTAGCCTGAAGATCTTTACAAAACACTAGTTGAAAAATTTTCAATTGTTTTTTTATTGCTTTGTTTCTCTCAACCAAATAATTATAGCTCGTTTTTTTTAAAATTGTACGTTATAAATTTAAATCGATATTGAAGACGACGGAGTGTTTTAACTATTGTTAGCCAAGAAGATAAAGCAATTTGATTCACAGAATGAAATGTCTACAAACTATCGTTCGATAATTTTCCCACTTTTCGATTTTTTTTTATGAAGAGTTGGGAGATGCCTAATAGCTTTTAAGGCAAAGATTTTTAATTGAAAAAGTTTTACTGAATAATTAGATACAGAACAAAAATACGTGCATCTTATGCACATTTCTTATGTGATACGTTATATCACAATTAATTCAAATTGGAAGCTACAAGAAGAGTATCTCATATTTTTTTGAAATTATGTTAGCAATATATAATTGATTCATGAATTGATAAGAGTTTAATAAATGCACCTTTAAATATTTGAGTTATTTATATAATTTTTTGAACGCCTATTTTGGAATCTAATATCTCTTCTATGTTGTCATTCATAAGGACAAAATTATTTGATTTATGGAACAAAAGATTACAAACTGCAATACGATATTCTTTCCCTATTTCTATTTCAAAAAACTCGATTTTTCCACCAATATATAATTTAGAAACTTCCAGTGGTATTAAACACTAAGTAATTTTTCTTTCAAAATAAAAAAAAAAGAAAACTAACTCTATTTTATAACTTCGAATAAAAAAGAACATTCAATACATGCTGCGAGCCCTCCAGGACATTACACCACTTTGAGCCGCAGAAAATTACATTTCGATTCCAAAATAGCCAACTCAGAAAAATAGGCATGAAACACGAAAGGACAAAAGCTCACATCCCGAGAAGAAAATCAAATCTACCAAACATTGGAGAACTCGAAGAAAAAGCAAGAATAAAAAATAATAAAAAAAATTGGAAATATATATCACGGGTAGTTTTATTCGAAACGTGTTTCGAATTCGCTAAAATGTTTTTCAGCGAGATTCTAAAAGTGATGGGAAGATTCATAAATATTTCAAGTCAGCGGCCCAATGAAGTTTGGGGTCGTGATATACATGCCATTGTCTTTGCAAACCCCAGACACATTGTGAGGGGTTGTCAACTAGAAAGGACGGTTTGAAGGGACGGTCGCAAGCATCAACACAAAAACTCTTTTTTTTTAGACTACTACTCCCGTTTTATTTTCGGAAGAAAGTAGGGAATGGAAATTTTTTTTATAAAGTACAAGTAAGTTCCATCGCTTTTTGATTCTGCTTTCTTGTTTTGTGTCCTTTCGTGGGCAAAAGAAGCTTATTGTTGTTGGGAGAAAGGAATCTTGTATATATATAGATCCGGAAACGGAAAGCAAGCGAAACCAAGGTGTTAAAAAGACATTTT
The DNA here is from genome assembly GCA_019974015.1 of Nephila pilipes. NCBI lineage: Eukaryota > Metazoa > Arthropoda > Arachnida > Araneae > Nephilidae > Nephila > Nephila pilipes. The sequence goes on from BMAW01048204.1 coordinate 83,172, forward strand.
TCATATCTCGGAGACCACTGATAAAAACGTAAAGGTTGCTTTGAAATAAAAATGGTGTTAGGAATTTTTGGACAACCAGTATACAATACACGCATACTATATACAACCAGCCTACATAGTAGATGGTTTTACCGAAGAATATTTTATGAAATAAAAATGTCGTTGGAAGTTATTGTAGTTATTGGAATCCAACTCAATATAAAATACATGCATATGTTTACAAATAAATATTTTCACTTCAGTAATCCAATTTCGTGATTTATGTTTTGTTGCCTGGGCAATTTGGGTGTATACGATGTGTGAATAGTTTTATCATTAGAGCTTAATGCTACGGTAGAAATTTATAATAAAATAAAAAAAAATAGTGTTAGAAATTATTGTCATTTTTGAACAGTTGCGTGTGTAAATACTTGCGTGCGTGAATGTGCGTGTGTACAAAAGATGATTTCATCTTTGGAACACATTCTTAATTTTTCATTTATCTTTAAGCTACATCTACATATTTTGATAGTTATACACCGAATTAAATAAGATAAATATCTTCAAATAAAAATTATCAAATTATAATAACAGAATATTATAGCTTAAGTATTGTTGATGCAATGCAACTAATCCAAGTTATTTAATTATTTGTACTTCGAGAATAAGCTTATGCTACTGTATATGATAAGTACTACTTTCAATCAATTGGTTATGTCTATAGTAAATTACATTCTTATTTAAATTCTAAGCACTAGTAAAATTTAGCCATCATCCATCATCTTAAGAAGTTCCTCAAACTGTAAGAGTGATTGATTTACTACTTTAATCGTATGTTTAACATGCAAAAAGAGTTTTGAGGTCATTCCATTACAATTGATTCTAAGCCGACGTCAACGACTGGCGAATTGTTTCGATGGAACTTTAAGATATTCAAATCAAATCAATCAATACTTTCTAAATTCAATTCAATAAGAAATTTGAATCTGTATCTTAAATAAGAAATATTCATTTCAATAGAAAAAAATCTCAATAAAAACGTAAAAGTTTACAGAAATTTATATACGGCCTATATTACACAAAAGGACATCTAAATTCCTTATCGTTTTTTTTTTGCATACATGTACAATCGTAAAAAAAATTACTACGTCCTTTATAGTTTTAGTTGTTCTAATTCCAGCAAGAGAAAATTAATAATTAAAATTGAACTAGATTTTGATGTTAATTGATTAATTAATATATTTAACTGAATTAATTTCTAAAATTTCCTTCAAGATTGAAGTTACTTTTTCATGTATCTGAGTTTTCCGTTTTATTTAATTTCAATTCCAAACTTATAAAATTTTGCTGAAAAGTTTCTGAATTATGGTAATTTTAAAAAGAAATCCCTTATTGTTAATTGTGTCTCATAAAATTCATAATATAAAGCTTTCTACACGACATTTTTCAAAGATACAAGAATAGATCCGTAATATTTTTCGAATAATCAAACTACAAAAAAGGAGAAAAAATACTATTATTAAAAATGTAAGTTATTAAATTCAATTATGAAAAATATGTATCGTATTATGTCACAATTTTGAATTAAATATTTGGACTCTTCATGTGGCAAAACTCCCATGTTCAAACTTTTATAAAATTATCTTCCGTAGTTCAAAAAATATGCAAGGTCAAAACATACGATCAGAAAATGACAATACTTAAGGGTCCGTATATTAGTCTATCATAATCTATTATCGATCCACTTATCATGAGGTGTCTGAAAAAGGAAAATATATATTAATCATTTGAGCAAAATAATCTAACTAATAGCTGTAGACTAATTTGATTTCGAAAAAAATTTAGAGCATATATTACTTAGACGGTAGCTACTTAATACTATAAAAAAAATCTGATTCCATAACGAGAAAAAAATGGCTTAGAAGTTAATTAATTAAGCCATCGGTATCATAATTTAGTTCTCTTTGTGCTGTCAACATTCATGTCAGCATAGACCAGTTATGAAGGAAATTTAATAAGCTTAATCCTTAATAATATAAATCTTTACTATATAACGATCCCCAAAAGTACGAAGGGCTTAATTATGTAAAACCAATCGCATGCAAATGTTTTTAGAAGACTTTACTTAAAATTATTAAAGAAATATGTTATTTACTTATTTTATTCTACATTTAGCAAAGAATTGTCCAACTAATAAAGAAACTGTGAACGCTTATTTTAGAACCATATGTAGTTTGTGCAAAGAATAATATTTTTATTCCAATGGTGTTCAGGTAATAAATTTGTTATTTTAAATAGCTTTTTGATAGAAGAGTTTTCGATAAGAATTAATTATGAACAATCTTTCTTTTTTTTTTTTTTTTTTTTTATTCGGAATAATCAAAAAGGTTTATGAACAAAATTCCTTTTGTTCTAAATAAAGAAAATAACTTATTCAAGATGGACATTTAGGTATATATTACATTCTCAATATTGTTAGATAGCTATCCAGGCGTGGCTATTAAATAACGAGAATGAGACTGTAAAATATTTTATTTTGATGCCATACATATTTACTTATTATCACTTTCAATATACTATCCCTACAACGCTCCATACGAATCTTCCATTGTTCGAAATAGTGCTGGAAGACTTCTTCGGTCAGCTCCTTTGGGACACGTACCGCTTTCTTTTTAACAGCTTCAATGGACTCAAATCTTGTTCCTTTTAATGCAATTTTCACCTTAGGAAACAGAAGTTGCATGTCGCAAGGTCCACGAATAAGGCGGAGGATCTAACACTGGGATGCTGTACTTGACTAGAAATCTCTTGACAGACAGTGTGGAATGAGCGGATGCACTGTTTGGGTGGAAAATTTTGCTGCGCGGATTCTTAGTCAATTCTTAGTCTCAGCAGTCTCACGAAACCGACGGTCAGATCGAACCAGATAGCTGATTTTTTCGATATTGTCAACCGCTTTTGACGTAGAAGGTTGACGTGGGCGTGAATCATCATTATCATTTTTCCAGCGAAATAAAAAAATAACTCGAATGGAGCGCAGGCTGCGGGTATATGGAATTGTTTACAAAAACGAGAGGCACTGCATTCGAAACAGAAGGTTTCACGCTAAACAGCTGTAGGTCGCTGGCATTTAGTGTTAGTCTCGTTATTTAATATCCACATCTCAATATTCGAGGGATATATATTTTTTTCATTTAAGGAAACTAAATAAATATCGTATCCATTTAAAAATGCTTTTTTTTAAACCCAATGCCATTTGGTGTTGTCAGAATATAAAACATTTTAAATATGCATTTAAGAAAATTACTTACCTTTTCCTTGGTTTCAGTTAATGCATGTAAAATTCAATTTCAAACTTTCGTTCAATATTTGAGAAAATAAAAAACATTTTGTAAACGATTCCACGTCAAATACGCATCACGAACAGAAAAGAACCAACTATAGTGGAAAATAAATAAATAAAAATAATAGTAAAAAAATCACTTTCGTTATTTTTTTTTAGTTTTTCTTTTCCAGCCTTTCGATACAAATAAGAAGGGTTTACGAGCTACGACGAAGGAAACGAATCGGTTTAGGCCCAGAGCCAATTGCACTCTTTTCTTTTCATGCTTTTCTTATTTATGAGTTTTTCTTTATTTTTTATGCGATGTCTTTGTTACTCAAGGTGGCGATTCTGGTCTATTTTACGCCCTAGGACATTTTGTCCTAGTGGGTCCTAGTTTTGTTCCGGTTTTACTTAATGGTCCCGATATCAGTAAGTGCTCGAGATGTCCTTGCTTTTACGTTACCGAATCGTATTCTATTTACCAACAAATCCTCAACTTCGTTAATGGAACTCGTTTTCCTGCTTTTATTGGCATTTTACCTTTATCAAGTTGTGTAGAATCAATATGGCCTGTTGGTGGCTTAATTTACGAGCTTTCGTGTCAATTTTATTTGTTTCGGTTAGAAATGAAACCAGTAACTAGAGTACTTAGGTAGTGTGATTTAAAAACAAAGCAAATATTGATATTTATTTTATTTATTGCTGTCTGATCCTTTTTCAACCATAGGGGAAACTGAGAAATAGTTCCTTTTCTTTTTGTGTGGAATAAAAATTGTCATTTTGCTCGATTTTCATTTTTTTTCGGAATTTCTTACTTAGTGTACAAAAATGCATTTTTTCTAAAATTTAAAAAATAATAATTTCCACGAAAAATAAAAATTTGTATTAAATTTTAAAACTTTTCTTAAATTTAACAAAAAGTATAATAGTATCTTAAGAGAGATTATAAAATTAATGACAGACAATAGACACAAAACTGGTAATAAGATAACAGAAATACAGTTAAATTAGATATTCAATTCAAGGTTTTATAATGTTTCATATAACAAAAGTGCTTATTTTTTTTTAAATGAAATTCTTTAGGAGCGACTTAAATAAACTCAAAAACTAAAATTTCCCCTTTCCTTTTTTTCAAGTAAATAAGTAATTGGCAGATCACTAAAAATTTTGTTTCTGGAACACACAAAAAATTTATGATCTTTAATTCTCCTAAGAATTATGTAATAAAAATTTTGAACAATTTATTTAGTTGATTCAAAACTGAATGGGAGATCCTCCTTTATCAATAATTCTTCCATACGCACTAATTTAATTTCCATATCTTAAGCTTCTGACATGGCACCTGAACATAAAATAGACTTAAGAAATAATCACAAAAATAATGAAAAGACGATATTATTTACAAGACCCTAAAATAAAATAAAAATCAATTGTTTACTAATATGATCAAAAAGTTATCAAAATCGTTGCCTACTGTCAAGCAAGTGTTAGCTGGAGGGATAATTTATCTCCCTGAAAGGCTGGTAACACTGCTAAAGGAGGTACTGAACCACCTGCAGGTATTATTTATATTATATTTGGAGAAAACTACAGCTTGTTTCTGAGACAAATAGGTGTTGGCATTCGTTGGATTTTGAAATATATTTTTCAGAACAGCTTGCCAATATTAAATTCCCTGTTTTGGTGGAGAAATCAAAACCTGAGACCTTTAAGATATTGAAGAAAGGATGCTATGTAAAAAGTAGCAGTGACCGGTTGCATAAGGAGTATTCATCAAGGTCATACAAGTTCTAATCTTCAGAGAGTGGACGTTCCTCTTCTTTTACCTCAGACCTTGTGGTTCACCAAGAATTTATTTCTCAAGACTTATCTGTCAACAAAGAACTGAATTTGGAAATCTTCAGACGGCTTCGAGATGCAATGAAACAAAATGGCAAAAAAAAAAAAGATATTAAATAATTGGTTTTGTTGGAATGACAATGATGAGACTCCTTGATTGTAAAACAAAAAAATACTTTGCAAAGCCCAATACTAACACTCTGGAATACCTCCCTGTTGAGAATCCATGGTTAACGAGGATGGTAGCGGAATAGCTTGCATTGGCTCTTGCGCATAAAACCTGACTGTCACTCACTACGTGGGTGATAATCGCGTGGGTTTCGTGAGCGAACCATGGCTACCCCGCATGTGTCATACCCACGTGGTATAACGATGTATAAGAAGTTAATTTTGTTCTTTTTTTTAGATCATTCAGATAGACTAAATAGACGCCAGATTTCCAGGAGCCCTTTTTTGGTGTTTTATTGTGATCGGCAGTTCTAGGACTGCAGCAGATATATCTTCCTCGGAATTTGTATTGTGTAATTCAAGTTAATTTTAATGAAAACAAGCTGCAGAATTGTAATTTTTTTTGTTAAGTTTATCGTTCAAAATAAACAGTGAAAAGACCATCAAGTAGTTTTTATTTCTGGCACCAAAATACAGGCAAATAAAAAGGAAAATATATACTAAAAGTTATGTATTTATCCAGCATTAATTTTTTTCACTCCCTATTCTCCCGACCTAAAACCGATGGTGTTTACCAGTTTCCAAGGCTGAAAATAAAATTGCAACATGGGACTTGGACTATTTGGGATTTTCTCTTCACTAACTTCGGAGAGTCTTATCGAGTTGACTTGCATTAAATTATTTCTTCCCAACCCAAATAAAACAGGATTAGTTAAATTAGATGAGAATAGAAATGAAGTGAAGTGATTTAGGTATAATGATATGTAATAAGTGGGAAAAAGGGAGATACAAGTTAATCTTTGGCTGACCGAGTATTGTTGCAGAGCTTAAAATTAATCTGTTAACGTTATGGATTTAAATGAATTCGAATATCTACATTAATATGCGAGCTTACTGTAGAAAAAAGATGCGAAATCAGCAACGAGTGGACTGGTGAGAGATTTCTTAATTAAATCATAAATTAGGACTGCGACTTAGGATTGAGTTCTAGAGAGAAGACCTTGGATATTATTCTGCGGTGATAGTAAATAATTTCGCTTGTTTAGGATTGTGTGTCCTCAATTAGAGCATTGTAGCTTTTGTTTAATATATTGAATTTAGAAATGGCACAAGAGTCGAATAATGACGGTCAAACGCCAATAGGGACTCCATTTCATTGATTCAGAAGAGATGATGGAAAATATTATGAAGCAACTGAAGGAATTTTTCAAAAATGGTCTCCAGGACTATTTTACTCAGTTATGAGAATATGAATGGCGTAGGAAGTGTATAAATGCAGAGGAACATTACATTTAAGGAAAATAAGGTAAAAATATTGTAAATAATTTTAATAAATTATCATTTAATCAATTCCATAAGCATTGGGATCCAACAAATTATATATGTAAATAAATTCAAAGTAAAAAGCAATTTTGCTTTCATTATTTTAATAATCTATAACGTCATTGAATGTGTGTGAATGCTTTCTTTTTGAGAATTTTTAATCAGAATTATCAGATAAAAGCAATGCATAATCCTTTATATAATGTATTAAATAATTTAATTTTAACCTGTAAATTGCCATGCATTCAAAATATATTTGAGAATAAATCTGTGACTAAAAAACGTCGAAATTTACATAGTCTTTGAATTCTAAAATTTTTTCACTCTTGATCATAGAAAAAAAGAGATCTTATAAAAATTTCAAAATAATTTGTGAATCTAAAAGAGCATCGAATTACCGGTAAAATACCGTGATATGTTTTAACGTTTCGTGTCCATTAATAAAATATGATACAAATAAAAAATAGAAAATTTACAGTGAAACCCGAAACAGTTTTCCATTTTATCAAAGTTATGTATCCCAACAATAATAATATATTTCAAGGTTGAATAATCTGTACAACAAATATCTAGATAAAACTCTTAAGAACACTATAGAGCTCTATTTACCCCAAAATAGCTCGTAGCTTCTATCACAAATAAGATTATATATATATATATATATATATATATATATATATATACTCAGGCTATATTCAGCTCGTCTTTTCCATTCTGAATAGAAACCAATAACGTCTTTCCTCCGTAATTATATACACAAAGGAACACCATTTTCACAAAGCATCGTCTATTTCCGTGTTACTACAATTGCCATTAGAAGTGAATGTTAAGAAGAGATAACAGAATAAGCTTTATGAGCACAAAAGAAATATGAAATTACGTGATAGTAAAGTAATGGGTGAAATTTCTTTGAGGAAGGCAAAGGGATAAGGAAGATAAATACATACTCGTAAATTTCTGGGAATATATTATTGTAGGCGGTTTATGCATTAGTCGCTAAGCATTTTCAACAACTCTGTATGAATTTATAACGAAAATTTCATGGAAAATATAGAGAATTCGAATATGTTCCAGGAAGGGGGTCTTAAACAGAGAAGGCGTTCGTTAGGTCTCTACCAATGGAATTCACGACAAATGGGTGCAACAATCGTGCAATATTGTGTATGATGGAGGCGATATTTGTTGAAAATGTTGAAAATGAGTTACAATGTTTACAATGTCTATAAATTTATTTTTTCGTAATAAAGCAGCATAAAGATTGCTTTTCTTAAGAATATATTTATTAGTCATCAAAAGGATGTTTCTTTTCGTACAATCACAAAATGTCGTATCTGACTATTATTCAAATGAAGTATGAAATGCACGCGAAATCTTTAATCTAACTTAATTGCGTCCAACCGATTCACAACAATTTCAATCTGAGTTGCAGTCACTTCATTTAAATATTATTGTTAAAAATAGATTATATAATACGTAAAAATTTATTTTATTTTCACCTTATGGCAGTAATCATTACATTTAGCATAAAATATATTCAATTTAGTAATTTAATTAATTATTTGAGTACCTTAATCTTTAATATTTTTAATTTTAATAATAATTTAAATATAATTATAATTTATAGTTATATGAAAATATATTTAAACGTTATTGTTACTTTAGTACAATATTTCTTAAAAATATTTAAGCATAAGTATTGATTTTTCTCAAAATTTATAAATTCATTTTAGAAAAAATTATATTTGAAATTTCAGTTTAAACAAAAAAAAAAAGCTTGACATCATCCCTAAGTTCTTCAAGTAAAAATAATTGAAACCATTAATATCTTACTAGAATTCAGAAATGGACAACTAATGTGAGATCTTTCATAGCAATGTCACTCCGTCAGCTACTAGCAAAGGCCCTCATAATTTTTAGTATGTCAAGAGACAAAGGCGACAATAAGAGACTCTCTCTCTCTGAAATCCTTATTATTGTTCTCTTAACCCAATACAACCTTATTGTTATTATAATAATACTTAGCGGCCCAAACTCGCAACTAGGAACTCCAACCAGCATGATTTTGAGATCCAGTTAACAGATTCCAATATTCCACACGATGAGCCTCTTGTAGAATAAGGACTCAAGCCCACGGTTCGACTTCACTATTACTGAGTCTGAAATTCGCCATTGAACTAATGTGGTCCCAAGGAATTTTTGTTATCTTGATCAGGTATCACTTGACTTGTAAATAACCAAAATATATGCCAAGAAAAAAAATGTTATTTAGTTACTTTTAACACGCTGATTCCCAGTAAATGCAAGATGTATGTTTAGAATTCTACCTTACGAGCTGTATTGGAATCAAAATTTGATAAAAAAAAATCAACTAATTTGAAGCATATGGAAAAACTATAGAGCAATAGCGGCAGACTCTCAGATAACAAATAAAATTCAATATTTAAGGACCGGAAATCTTATTATGATGTAGAATATGAAGAAAATCCTCATATTCAAAACTTCCAGAGATAATTACCATTTAAAATGATAAATACAATAAATTAGCAAACCATTAAACTGTACTAGAAAACACTATTATTATTATTTTTCTTTTCGTGCTTTACTTTTGAAACTTTCTTTCGATAAAGATTTCCCCAATCTAAAGTTAAGTTTAGTTTTTTTATTAATATCGCACTACAAGCAATACGAGGGCTATTGACGACGGACCTCGTAATTTTGAACTTCGGTCAAGTGACGAGGACGACACCTGAGCTGGCACCCCCCTCTCCTAACATCCACACCACACCAACGGGAGGACTTTAGGCCCCGACAGATTTAACGTGCTTCAGCCCCGGTTACACGATAGGTCTTTAGCGGCCAAGGATCGAACCCGCGATAGAACGAAAACGGCCGGTCACGAATCCGAAGCCATGACCACTAGGCTACCGCGGCCCATCTAAAGTTAAGACTTGATTTATTTATCTGTAACAGTTTCTGATAGTAAAAATTATTCTTAAAAAATGAATATGGACTACATTTTTATTAAATACATGTAAGAAAATGCAATGCAATCTACGAAAAGATGATCAATCAGAGTTTAAAACTTAATTTTAAAATTTCAACCATCCATCTTATTCAATATCTTTCATGCATAGAAGGAAAATATCTACCATATTTTTGTTGCTTTTTTAACCTTAAAGCAAGAATTCGGGATACGAAAGACTTATACAGTTGATAAGTGATGTAAAATTTATTTTCTCCTTAAGTAATATGACATAAACCGTTATAAATTTATTTGAATATAATTTTTATTCTTTTATTTACTTCGGTAAAAAGAGCAGAATGGATAAACTTTTATTTCAATTTGTATTTTTCCTAATCGATAATATTTTTCCATACATATTTGAAAATTAATATTCTCCTTACGGGCTCATTTTCATTCGGTATGAATGGAGAAGGGGATGCCTGAATGATCTCTCCTTTCTCCCTCAAAGATTGTTCTCTTTGCGTAATAACACAGGTAACACGCACCCCCTAGTACACCCTAGCAACCTTTCGCAGTTTTCGATTATTCCCCTGTCATTTTGTACCCCCCCCCCAATTTCTTCCCTTCTATTTCAACAGCAAAAACAATCATCAAAGTGAACATAGATATGTTTATAGTAAAAAAATTTATAAAAATACTTACAATTATATGTATATTAAAAAGATATGTAAAAAATCGAATATATAACTAAGAGTTCTTATATAAACAAGAAAGATAAAGAAGGAAATTCGAAATGCACTATTTAGTGTGGAGAATTTATTACAATCATCTGTACAAATAGTCCTTTTTGGACTGGTCTTCTATGATTTCGCGAGATATTTCGGAGTTAAATTTATTTTGAACATTTTCATCAGAGAAAGAAAGTTGAAATTTTCATTTCTCTTTCACGGCTTCAAAATTTAATTGTCCAGAAAGTTTTGAAATAGTGTAATGTTGTTGCTTTGAAATATTAAAAAAAAATATTTTTTTTTTTAAAAAAAAAAAAAACCTGTTTTCATTTGGAATATAACATAGTTTGAAACAAAAACATTTTCAATTGTGCAACGAAATTTCTTACATGGAAAATGAAAGAGTTTGGTGAGAACATTATATTCTCACATAACACGAAAAGAGTTTTTAGGTTCCTCAAGTCTAACTTTTTTCAATATCTTTAAGAACAAAAAGAAAGGCATATGTAATTTAATTGTACTCGTACAATATGATTATAAATGTCTAATATCATTTCCAAGAATATCGAACACATGAAAAAATTAGAGAAATATCTGCTGTGGAATGATCACTCATCGTTTAAAAAAAGTATTTCCAGAATAAGGACATTTAAGCGTTAATCAGTGTCTCTAAATGAAGACTCTGAAGAAAGATATTATTTTAACTAATTAAATTCAACATTCAGCTTTAAATAGTATTTTTCCAGATGTGGTATAATAAGCATGGCTGGAAATTTGACACATGTCTTTCAATGAAAGCATCGTATTACACACACACACACACACACACACACACATATATATATATATATATATATATATATATAACTATCGAGATAATCTCAATTATTACATCATCCAAAAATTTTATAAGTACGTTTTCTTTGGGTAATTTATTAGGTATTTGTAACATAATTTACTTTTAAGTTAATTTATTTAAGTTTTTTTTTTTCTATCATTTTTTCGAATGACAGAATCCTTCTTTTGAATGCATTTTTTTTTTCATCTCTATGTTTTTAATATCTTGAAAATACACTTTTTGGCCATAATTAGTAGAACTAATCATACTTCACTATTCTTCTAACTAATCAACAGTATTACAGTTTTTTCGGACATAATTTTTTTTGTTTGAATGATTTTATTTGCGCGCTCGCACACACACACAAAGCGGATTAGATTTGCAGGAACTGCACGCGAAACATTCGTTTATTTACTAGCATCAAACTGTATCGTGCAAATAATACTTACATTTGTAAATCTAATCTAGACACAATGCGAAAGAAAGATGAGAAGAGTAAGCACTGGTTGACGAGAAGAAGATATTGGAAAATCCCGGAAAAGTATTCCCCATGTTTACCATGCACAGTATATTGCCCCATAGAAGAAAACAAAGATTGCAAGGGTGCCACGGGTTCTTAAGCCCCGTACATAGCTGAGGAATCCAAGCCCCGAGGGTTGTAGTAGATTTTCTTACCTTAAAAATGTTGATATCGAGCTTTGTATTTTGATTCACATTTAAGACGAGGATGAAATTGAGCTGATATCTAATTCGGCATATCTCCATATCATGTTAGGTTAAGGTTTTGAGGCTCAATATTTTTCAACTGAATTATTTTTCACAATAGTCTCTAGCGGAATCAGAAGTCTTAATCCTGATTTCATTAATACCAAGGATCTAGAAGGAATACTTTTATTATAGAGATAAAACTATTGTTAGGCTAAAGACTGCCATTTATAAATTTTATTGTCATTTACGCATAACATTACTTTCTAAGTCCCACTTTTGGTTGTTGTTTCCGAGTTTGTAGAACATTTTCAAACTTCTCAATCGTATCAAGGCACCAAACAATAATTGACTTGAAAGAAATTCAAAATCATCTGAGGAAAGTTTTTATGTAGATCGGCCAATAAGAACCCAGTCAGATAATGCTAACACAATGAAACAATTACTTGTAAAGTGTTAGGAATTATTAGCAGAATCTCATCTGTGAATTCATCTCCTAAAAGTCCAGATCCTAATCATCCTTCAAACCAAGCAAATAAACTTCTACTACAAACCTTCCCTCTCAAAAGGTCAAAATAAAGCTAAAACACCGCGCAATGCTAGGAATAATTCACCAAAAATGCTTTTGTTGATTCAATTTAAATCTATCGTTAGATTTTTACCTATTCATTTGCATTTATTAAAATTTAAAAAAATTTTAAGATTATCTTTGGTTAATTTTTTTTAAAGTTTTACATCCAGCCAATTCTTAGAAATTTTTCATGACATTTATCCATGCCGTAATAATAAGGACCGACTAGGAACATGCATGCAAGAACATGTGACGGAAAATGATTAGAACGCCAGAACTCGCCTTCAAAGTATTTATACGACAATTTCGCAAACAAAAGGCGGAAATCATGTATTTTCGTTCTGTAATTGGGAGTTTTAATTAGCTTTTCAGCGTTAGTATGCTAATGCTGACTCTCGAGTTGGTACTAAGTAAAATACGAGTGCGTCAGAATAAAGCACACAGACTCTCTTTCTTAATACAAACCAGTTACTATGCAATTTACTATTTATTCTGAGATACCTTAAATTGGGTACTTCATTAGACTTTTTAATCACCAAAGAATAAGTATTCGATAAAGATATTGGGAACTACCAAGATAAATTATTTACCAAATGTTTGGTTACTGTAAAACCTATGTGGAATTGTGTAACGTTCCGACTGTTCAAAGGATGAATTTCAATAGAGAAGGATAGGTAATTAATGAAATACCCGAAAGGAAACACATACATTTAAAATTAAAAGCATGGGAATTCGAAGGTAGATTTAACTTTTTCAAAAATTTTAAGAATGACTGTTTAAAGGCTAAAGAGTAATAAATTCGAAATACTTTTTCAGACCAAAAGGTTTTGATACCTTCTCGAAAATGTAAAGCAAAAATCTTTTATTATAGTCTACTCTTAAAAGTAAGGAATGTTCAGCTATGGCAAATGTTTCATTTCAGCAAAATAGGTTAAAAAATCTATATGAAATGAAGCATGGGGTATTTTGTAGACGCGAAACAATGACCTGATTTTAACGTTAATAAATAAGTTGATGATATGTAATATTTTTATACAATAGAAAAGTCCAAAATGGTTATTATATCATACATCTACAAGCTCAACATTATTTATCCTAAATATTTACAGGTCGAAGGCGTGAGGTTAAATCCTGACAATACACTCATAATAGTAAGACAAAAGAAAAACACACGTGAACTGAATTAAAGGAACCAAAGATTTAGAAAAAATACATAAAAATTAAAGTTATAATTCATATTATTGAAGAGTTAGTTTTATAATCTTTTTCTTGTAAGAAATTTATCAAATCGGCACCCTAATGTAGCAAAGATTTCTCAGGACACGTTGAGCACTATGATGGAGTTTGTTTGCGTCCTCCAACGATTTGTTCATTAGAACATACTCGTCAATAGTTTTTTTTTTATTTCTAGAGCGTAGTTTTTCGTCAAGTCGTTTTATTATTCATACGTACTACGTTGACCATGCAATTTTCTTTTTCATCCAAAATTTCCCAATTACATTGATAGATTTCTTAGTAACGTCGCATTTAGAACTAATACTAAAGGTATTGGAAATGGACCTTGTTCAAGTGTCGAGGACGATACCTGAGATGACACCTCCTTCTCCAAACTCCTTCACCATAATCATGAGAGATCTTGGAGCCTCGGCAGATTTAGCTTGCAAAAACCCAGCGAATCTTTAATGGCAGCAGTGTTCGAACTCACGACTCATTGACTTCACAAGATTCAACAACTCCGGCAGCGAGTTCACGACCATGACCACTAGGCTACCGCGGCCAGAGATGAACGAAAAACTCTATAACTGCTTCACTGGATTTGTAAAAACGATAGTTTATTTCATAACACTTTCCGTTTGTCACACAAAAAACTCTTTCCGAAATATATGTGCTTAATTTCTCACAAACTGAGAAGAAATCACTTTATAAATAATCACTTTATAAGAAATAGGTTTATAAGTAATGCATCATTGAAAAGTTATGTCTCCATGGTCATAACTTTTTATTTTTTTATTCTGTTTTCAAAATCCTTATTGTATGCCTAAGTTGCATATATCGTCTACGTAATTCATTCTCATTTATTCCTCAAGCTTCGTTGGAACACTGTGATCTGAAGAAGACGGTGACCCGTATGGAGAGGAAGTTTAAACAGCGGGACGTCATTGCCATCAGACTTGCGAATTTCAATCTTCCCATAAATGACACAGCATCCTCAGGGACACCACTCTTCTTCAGAAGACGAGATGAAAGTTGTCATTAAAGTCCGGTATCGACAACAACCACCAATAAATTCCTCTCCAATGGTTTTCCAGCCGGCAAGTGAGTGGAAAGGGATTGGGACTATGTCAAAAAGTAAATACTGTCACATACGATACATATGTAGCTTTCAGATTCAAAGATTTGGTAAAATAGGGAAACAAATAAAATTTATTGTCATTGATGTTTTATTTCTCTCCCAAGCTTTGTAAATTAGTAGATTTACTTGAAACTCGATTAAGCTGTTTTTATTCAAATCAGATACATTGGGTTTAAATAATTTCTAATATACAGAAATTCCTAAATAAAGAATATTTATTTTAATTGTAAAAATGTGTTTTCAATTGAAGTCAAAGAAAATCTGAGTATCTTGAACACAAATAAGACTTGAGAAATATTCTTTTTATAATTACAATTATGTGCAAAATATTTAAGACAAAGTCACGCATTTTAACCAAAGAACGTAGGAAAAAAAATTCAATTCCTACATTTTTAAACTTAGATATTTCATTAATGACATTCTATAAATAAAAACATCGAAAGTCGGAAAAAAGGCCAACATTTTAAACTTATTTATTTACTTTTTCTAAGCTAGTATATTTAAACATTAAAAAATTCTGTATAAACATATTTTTCTATTTTGAACTAATTAGTAATAGTTTAAAAAACTTTCGACGCTTGTTTTTAAAAGAGATATTTCTGCGCTTTTTTAGTTTTTATTCATAAAACTAATTAATGTGAAGAGAATTGTACTTGTTCAAAATGGGGCTATTTTATATCAGCGTCATCTATTTTTTTCCTGTAGTTTACTAGAAAAGTTTATTTAGGAAAAAACATTGTTCATGCTCAAAAACAATTAAATAAGGTATCATTATAAGCATACAAAAATGCTTCGCTTAGCATAGTTCTTAGAAGCAATATGCATTTTATTTTTTTCAATATTTTGAGCAGCTCATTCTATTTTGTTTAAAAAGTATAGTCACTTTAAACAAAATTATAAAAAAGTTGAATGTTTTTAAAGTTAAAATAAGATATCTTTGTTGAAATATGTTCAGTGCAGTTAATCGCACAAATATTCATCGTTGAAAAGCAGATGATAATATCAAATTCGTGAACCAACATTTTCGTATGAAAAAAAATCATATTTTAAATCACAATAACCGTTGATTTCTCAATCTTAAAAAAAGACAAAGCTCTTAAAAGAATTGGAAAAAATTATATTGAACTGAGAATCTCGAAGAATTCTTTAAAATCTCAAGAGAAACTTATTTATTACCAACTTCTTTTTATTCCTTCGGTTTTAACTTTGTTTTATAGAAGCCCTACTTCTAGAAAACATGAAATTCTTTTTTTGAAATAGAAGGTTGTTTCGTGTCTTCCAAAAGGCTTATATTATAATAAAAGTCTACAAGTTCTTTTCGGAAAAATCGAAACAAAAAAAAGTTGTAAACAATTCTTGAGATCTGATTCGTGAATCTGTAGAATCCAAATCAATAATGTTTTTGCGAGCGGATATAAAACTTGAAGAAAGTCAAGGACAAGACAAACTAGTTTTAGTGTTTCACAAAACTACATTATATTATTTTCAAGCTCTTGAAAATTCGATATTTGGAAAAAAAGCAAAATATTTCAATAAAATATACGTAATATATATACAATACATACACGAGAGATATACTAAAATACATAATTCTTTCTTTAATGGGTTTCTGCTAAATATGTGTTACGTAATAATAAGAACTAAGAATTGTAATACAACAGTTTTTCATAAAGTATTAAATCTGCGGGAAAGTTTTGTCCATTTAGTAATTGAATTAATGCGAAGATTAATTCAAAAAGTACCTGTTTTTGATGACATAGTTGTTGCTAACGCAAGTACAAGAATATACAAATGCTGTGGTTCAAGAATATTTGAGGAAACTCACCTGTAAGAAAAAGGAAAAAAAATTATTCCATACATGTAGAATATTATACTTTCAAAATTATAAATTTTTCAGTTTTAAAATTACAATTTTTTTTGAAAAAAAAAATTTACAAAACAAAAGGACTTTGACATTCAATTTTTATGATAAAAATAATTCATTTGAGAATTTTCCAAAGAGAATAAATAAACGAAGATGGGTCAAGAAGTACCTGTTTTTGACAACGGGAAAAGTTCTGAGGTAAGTTGGCATTTCCCTTTTTAGCTGCCTGTATTAAACTGAGCTAAAATTAATTTGACACTGATTCATAGGTTAACCTAGATTTGACAGACATTTGCTGACAAATCAAAATTTCATAGCTGCCACATCGAGCTGTCGCCACTGATTTGACCAGTATTCATTATGAGACACCGGAAACCAAGTAACAATCAAAACAATGGGTTTCGTTTGGTGAATGTACTTCAATATTGGTGAGGGCAGTATAAACATCCGAAAATATTATGGTGATGAATTTCTGAGCTGTGGAGGGTGTAAAATTCATGGATTAGTTAGAAAAAATGATAAACCATCATTGGAGACAATAGCACTACAGCGAGTTTCCCATTCCAATTTCTAACATGGACACTTTTTGAGTCATCGTCATATATTTTCTCAACATACTTCTTAATATTTCCAAAACAGTATAATTTCGTTCATTCGGTATGACCTCTTACCACCGTGATGTTACTCGTAGTTTGCGGATAACAGTTTTTCAAAACCTGATAAATTAGATTTGTTGTTATATTATTATAGCTTAGTTAGAAAATGTCCTTCTATAATTATTAATTATTCAAATTTTCATTTTCCCATAGGAACATTTTAGTGTTCAGTAATTTACAAATAAGTAAATTGCGTTAATTAGCATGTGTTAAGCATTGATCAAACTGTCCAAAATAGCAAAGCTTAAAAAAATATATTAATATTGCTTACTTTGAACCGCAATTGATTTTTTTTAAAAAAATATTTCTAAGTTTGAAAAATAATCAAATAACATCAGTTATTTAAAATATATTTCAAACAGGGATCTTAAGAAACATTGCATGTTTTAAATATAACTTAATATGCTTATTTTAGATTAAATTAGCATATTAAGTGATATTTTAAAACACATCAACAGTTCTGGTCACAGTAAATTTAATAAAATATTCCACGCCTTCCTTTACAAAGTTTCAAGCTTTTATTCGAGATTCAATGCATATATTTTTTAGATTTTTCTGAGAAAAGGAATAACACAGATTTGAAAAATAGAAGGTCCATGATTTGTAGGATTTATAACGAAAAATAGTCCTAAGAATACGTAGCCCAACACTTGCTTGTTACACTATTAATCTTATTCCTTATACTATTTGCAAAGGGCTGCATTAACACTTGAAAAAAAGGACTACTATTAATTTCCTCGTTATTTATTATCCAAGCTTTATTTCTCTAGTCACGAAGCTAGAAGATTTACAACAACTTTTGAATGCAATGGTGAAATAGTTACTGTGGCAGGCATGTACGGTTCCCATGAATTACTGCGAATTAATATAAATTGCACCAATTTTAATATTCAGAGTAGTACATATATTTTTGGAATGTTTTAATTCTTTAAGCGAAATTTATAACTAGATATAGTAAATGCTATTAATATTTGTGGGGTTGAAGCCAATTCAGAGTAATTTGAGAATATGAAACAAGTCACATATATGTATGTATATATGAATGTAAAATAAGTAAGAAAATAATCTGTGAGATGATTAATGAGATTACCAGATATTAAGTGCACTTTTACTTTGTTAATCCAATCTGTTCAATAAATTAATAGTAAAAGTACTTATAACTTCAAAATGATTGATTATAATAATGTTAAATCGGTAACAGTTGCAATTAATAAGTTTTTTAAAAAATGTTTTTGTTTCCCAGATTATTTTCATATTTGTAGAATGAATTTTTTTAAAAAAATAACTTGAGATAATTAATCTGAACTCTAGAGGTCAGTGCACGTTCTCTTTGTTAATCAAAGCAATGAAATAAATTAAAAGTAATAAGTAGTTGTAACTTCGGAACATGATTAACTATAATAATGTTAAACAGATAATGGTTACAGATAATGAGTTGATTTTTAAAAAAATTAAAGCGCTTTTTTCCAAATTGTTTTTATTTGTAACATAAATAACAAAAATATTGAAACGAATAATGTGAACTCAAGAGAGTAAGTGAAAGCTTACTTTGTTAGTAAAAACAATAATTTTTTTTTTAATTTTAAAGACTTTTTAATATAAAGCAGTCGTACGTTGAAAATGATTGATTATAATTGTACAGGTAATAAGTTTTTGCAAATTTAAGATTTGTTTTCCAGTTGTGAAAAATTCAATTTCATGTATTAATTTTAAAGACTTCGAGATAATTTTCGATTTCATTATGTCACTTTATTTAAATTTACACATCTGAACAGAATAGTTACAAAGTTAAGGTATGTGATGTGACAGTTCTTGTGGTATTATGTCACGCTTATTCTACTCTTAAGGATGTGGCATTCTTTTTTTAATACAATATATTTTAATCACAGAATTACTTTCCTGGTTTCTGAAATTAAAATTAATTTTCATGGGTAAATTGCAATGGGAGTTTTAAACACCAGCATTAATTGTATCATGAAAGATAGTTAGAACTATAATCGAAAAAGTGTTCTTTCAGAAGGATACGTGATTAAAAGGAAATTTAGGTCTTGGCTTATATTTCTAATTCAGAATGTACTGGTATACTTTTGAATTCAGTGTGATTTTAAAAAGTCATTGCGCGCGCATTTACACTAACAATTTACCTCTAATATTTCATTTCAACAATGCATATCTAATCATTCTTCTACCAATGCATCAATAAAATATTATAACTTGATAATTTTGTATGCATAGCAAAATAACTCATATGCTCACAGTTCTAGCAATTAATTCAACAAATCGGTTGCGGAAGCTCCAATCCTGCAAGCATCAGGAGCCCTAATCACTCCTACTCAGCTCCCAAAAGGCAGAAATTTCCGAAACAGCTAATTAGACTCGCTTTCTTTCCCAGACAACCCCCTGCAAATTAAAAACATGTGAACTGAACCTTACCTCACCCCCTTGACACCTATTAACAGTATCGCTTATCAACTCATCAGGCCTGACTAATATTTGAGCAAAGGGTGGGCACCGGCACTTTTAAGTGCTCCTTCACCTAACAATACTTCGGTGGGGGTCCTCCAGAGCATTGGTGATTAGCACCCTCTACACCTCATTTAACGGAACTCGCACCTAATTTGCATATTATTGACACCATTAAGTGATAGTCGGCAATTTCGGTAAATTAGCCCTTCTCCTTTTTTTTCTCCTCTTACACTGTTGAGTGTTTCGTCATTTAGGTGGGTGTGTAGGATAAAAGAAAAAAAAAAATAATATTCCAAGATGATGGTGGAGGTTACGCATTTTAAAGGTAAATATATTAAAGAAGCAGATGCCTAATATAAAAATCGATATTTTAGGATCGTGACATTCAATGTTACGTTTTTTTTCTGGTTGAGATAAAAAAAAAATTTTTTTTAGTCCCTAAGTGATAAAAACTCTAAACTGATTATGGGCTATCTCAGTGTTTACAGACGGCTTTTAAAAATTTTTTCCGAAAGTATTATCTACGCATTAATTATGAAGTCGCAAAACACTGATTTTAATGAGTAAATGTACTCAGACTTAATACCTCTTAATAATAAATCGAAATTGTTTGAGAGAAAGAAATAATTTATAAAATTAAAGATTAAATTAAATTACCATTGTGCAAGGCTAAATGAAATTTAATGAGATAATTCTTTTAAAGATTTTTTTAAAAAACTTCTTACCAAAATTGTACATCAATGTTTTTTTTTATACATATCCTACACAAAGATCTACACTTTCTCCTGTCAAATTTGTAAAGGGGGAAGATAACCGATTTATTTACAAGTTCACATGATACTTCAACTTACGCTGCTCTTTCCCACAAGTCGAAACGATGAGGGGAGTAAAATGACTAAAAACTATCCCGTTAGGATGCAAGGGTTATATTGAAATCTCAGCCCAGTCTGGCTTACATCTAGTAAAAAAAAATGTTAAAATGAGAATTTAACTAATTTCTAAACTTGTCCCAGAATTATTTAAAATATAAGAAGTTGAAGATGTAAAAATAAAATTTTTAAGAATTCCTAGAAAAATGAACTAAAGCGGTAGGGAATTCCTTTCCGTTGTCTAAGGCGTGCGGGCGAAATTTTTTGCAAACACACAGATTGGCAATTCAACCCACCTCCGTGAAATATGCCCAATCATAGCCAAGTTTAACCCACTTCGACTAAAATAGTGACAACAACTAAAGCCGGAGGTCCATAGAACAGTTTTATCAAATTTGTAGCGAAAAGATATCAGGCTAATTCGATAATTAGTGATATATCTAATAACTTTGAGTCTCCTTTCGAATGTTGAAGGCGACACCTAAATAAGCGATTTGTCTTTTTGACTTCTACGCCACGGCATATTAAGAATATGAAATCTTATCAGTGTACACTTCCCTTTCCCTACACCCAAAAATCAAATATTTTGAAGAAATGAAATCCAAATTAGCAATCCAATGTGTTTGAACCAATTAAGTTAATGATAGAAATTCTCATTCCTCCCCCCCTTGAAAAGATTTATAATAAATCAAAATACTAATATTTTTCTTATTCTTAATTGGTAACTAAAACATCGTTTTTAAATGGAAAAAATGTATTTTATGCAAACTCAATCAAATTTTTAACATCGATATCGAAACAAGACCTTGATAATGTACTACAATACCATCGAAAAGCGGAAACCATTTTTGAATAAAATATATGACCAATTTTTCAACGGGGGTAATACAACGCTTGAAATGTACGAAAAAAAGGATTTCATACTTTTAATTTTACTAAGTTATGAAAACGAAAAATAATATTACAAATTTATTTTAACATAAATTTTAAAAATAATAGGAACCTTTAACTTCAAACTCAATTGAATCATTAATTTCTTCGTTAAAATTACTTTAAATACAAACCCTATTGTATGTTTAATGCATTTTTACAAAGTATCAATTACAATAATCTAATCAGCATAATGTTACATAATATAAACGAATTGAAAAAAGAAATCGAATAATTTCAAGAAAGAAAGAAAAGTAGCATTAAACATAAACTGTGATAAATAATTAAATGGACTTTTTAAGGAAGTTCATAGCACAACTTTGCTTAAATTCAAGCATTTTCAGATCAATATATGACGAAAATGTTTTGGGAATTCGCTTTTCTCAACTGTTCAATATTTATTACCTGTGTTTTCAAAAAACATCAGCACAGGCAATGAATATTTATCAGTTTCTAGGTAGCATAAATATTTATTAGAATAAATGCCCGAAAACCTAATTCGCAAAAATATCTGTTTAATTCGATATGCATCCTGCATCTATTTTGTCAAAGAAACTACGATAATTTTATGACCATATTTGTAAGATGTTATCGATTGGTATTTTTTCTATAAATGACTCAGAATTTTATCAAAGCGTAACAATATTGATTCAATTCCTTCTAATGTAAAAACATTCCAATTTACTTTTCGTCCTCTGCATTGAAAAATAATATCTCCGATGGGGGAAATATTGATAAAAATAAGATATAATGAGAATTCTGAAAGAATGAAGGATTTATTTTGAAAATGTTTTGTATAAATATATAGGCATCAAACTAAGTCGTACGGAGATTTGTTCTTCAGTTCATTAGAACAATTCTAAGGGCTTGAATAACTTTAGTAAAGAAGTAAAACGGAGTAACGGAATAGAATATAATAATATTCCATTAGAAATTTTGGAATTTTGCTGTATAGTAAATAAGTAATACATATTTAGTTTAATGATACAAATATAATTAAAAACTAGTATAAATACTTAGGAGTATAACGTATTTTAAAATTTGCTATGCTATAAACATGATTTGAGAAATATTTTGTTTTCTTAAATTTATTTACTGCTTTTGGCTCGGCACACTTGCTGATTTTAATATATTGCTGATGTTTATAAATTATTTAAAGGCCAATAAAACCTCATTATTAAAATAATCTTGTAATCTTTAATTTTTATAAAGAAATACAACAAACATTATAAATCTTGATATAAAAAGAAGACCCTTTTTAATAATTTATGGAGTAGTAGGTATTATTTAAAGCATCTTGGTGAATTTTAAAATGCTTCCTATTGGTTTTATGAATTTGGTAACACCACTACTCCTACAAATATTTTTTCTGAATGGTTTAAAATTATTAAAACAAATAACTATTTCCATGAATTTAACTTTATTTATTCTATCGCCATCTAGTGGTAACATTGAAGACATACAAGCTTCTGAAGTACAAAAATTATGTAAATTCTTAAGAACAATAAGAAACAAAGCAAACGGTTACGCGATAGAAATCCAACTAGTATTCAAATATTAAAACAAATGATTAAATATTAAAGTAAACGATAAATTATTAAGGCGAATAAAAATATTATGAGCATATTTTAAAATTAAAGCAAAAGATAAACTATAAAATTAATTTTATCCTAAGAGAATTGTAGCTATTGTTACCATAAAATGAAAATAAAACAAATCTTTACTTTTTGCTCTATTCTCAACAAATATTTGTAATGTTATTTCTTATACTTTTATGCATTTAACATGACACACATATAAACACAAACACACACACACACATATATATGCATTAGTAAATTACAAAAAAATATCAATATCACTTTTCATTATTCATTAAAATATGTGTATTCTCAATAGCCCCATATTCACAAATATTTTTCTTTTAAAACAAATTAAAACGGAATATTTCAGAATTTTTCGTGATTTTGTTCATTAAAGAGTAACTGGTTCTAGGAAAGAGATTAATTTAAATTTAAATGTTAATTAAGTTTGACTACAGTAGTTAAATAGCTTTACTTTAAAGGAAGTAACATACAGGCCTTAATAATAGCACGATAATTCAGAAAGATTTTTTTTAATTTTTAGATTTGGGTCAGTTATAATTAAAAGTTATATTATTATAAGTGTCAGTAACTATACCTGAAATAATTCAAATAATACCACAGAAAAATACCACTCCTTCAAAAGGTTAATTTCAATAAAAATTCACAAATAATATACTTCTAATATTCTAGATTAAAAGATTGTAAAAAATTCAATCAATTCGTCCAATAAAATGAGGTACTAATCTACATAGTCCTCTAAGATTTCACGTGATGAAATGTGGAAAAGTAAAATAATTTCTGCTGTTTCATCCAGTCATTAATTAGGAGCTAAGGATTGGAACTTTGCACGAAGGAAAAATAAAAATATATCAAGTACCTATTCTTTTTGTTCTGGTATAATTAAGATTCAAAGAATATACATACATATTTTTTTTTTATTTCAACCTCCCAAAGTAAATTTTCTCACTTTTTTCCTCTCAAGTATTGATGTCACAATCGAATAATGAGCAAGTGGTTTGAATAAATTTTCCATTCGAGAATATTGTGATTTATTCAAATCTGGATGAAACAGTAAAGTTATTTTATGCTCGTATTCTGGTCCCAAAAGAACATTTTTTGCAAAATTGCTCTTACTTCCAAGTGAATGAATGAAAATGCATTATTTATGCAAATAACTATAATTATACTTTAACCATTTCTCAGTATAATTTAATTCTCATTCAATTTCAAATTTTAAAAGGAATTTCCAAACGAAGAACGCGCATGAAGCATGAATTCGGTACACGAACTACATTACATTCGATTCCGGTTTTTGACTAATAGTCTTCGTTATTATTATTCAGAATCAATTGGGGCAATAATGATTAGTCAAATATCTTTAACTTTGCAATTTTGGGTAATTCGTTATTTTCTCTTCACTAACTCCGGGGACTTCATAGTAATTTGAATCGCATAAAATTACAATTCTTACCCAATCAAAACAAACCGAGATTAGGTAAGTGAAGTGAATGGAATAAGAGATAATGAATGATATGTAAATGAAGTAAAATTAAAAGAAAATGAAGGAAGAGAGAGCGTAACGACTTGCTGATTGGGATTTATAATTTGGATTGATGCGTAGTTTAGTAGATTTAATATTAACTAGTTTTATAGATTGAAGAGAATTCTAGCTAAAGTATTAACCTACGGAGTTCTATAAGTGAGGATATCGTCGAATTTATACCGAGTGACTTAATAAGCTAAGATTTCATATTTAAATCATAATCTAAGATTGTTGAGTTCATTGGGTTTCAAGAGGGATTGATTTATCTGTTCTCCAGTGATTATTAATAAAGAACTTTAATTTGTTCTTACTCTTCAATTGGAGTATAGTGGTCATTGTTTAATATATTAGATTGAGATTTGGCACAAGAAAAGAGTAATGAAGGAGAGTCGTTACAGTTTATTTACCCTTAGAACAAGCACTAACAAAATAAATTAAAAATGTGGCATTTTTGACTTATTATAATGGAGAATTTTACTTACCTTAATAACTCCAAACAATTGGCTTGATTTAACTGTATTTGATTCAAATAGACTTTTAATAACCGCATCCGAGTCCTTAGAATTTCTCGACTCACAGTTGCTTGATCCAATATAGTGATCTTATAAACCTCGCTAATGCACCCCCTCTCTCCTCTATTTCTTATCACTTTATTACCTTCAATTTCCTTACCTCCTTCACCACACTTTTTTTGTGGAAATTCTAATATTCTAATTTACACAAGGTATGGTTCTTTTACAGGACGATGTTCTCATATCAAACATCCGAGTAAAGTAACCCCAGAGGCTAGTTCAAGGGAAATAGATGTGAAATGTTCAATCATTATTTGCAATGATTAAATATTTTTGAATGCTTTTACATTCAGACGTAAAATGAATAAGTATCACACGCTTTCAGAGAATTTTTGCAACACAGTTTTTTTAGTAAAATAGTAATTATAATACGAAACAAAGACACTAAAAAATTGGCTTATAAAATTTCATAAGGATTAAAAAGGAGTTCTAAAATGTTTTAATATGATTAAAAAATTAATCCATACATTACACGTTTTATTACGAAACTCTCCTTAACACACATATTAAGAAATCAAATTATGCTACTTAACACTCTGGGTAGTAACTTATTTTCCAAGAAATAAAATTGATCGCCGTTAATTTTTTGTGTAATGCTCATGAAACAGGAAATAAATTAATATTTTCTGTAAAATTTACCTAAAAATAACGTGGAAATATTTAAAAGCTCAAAACATTGTCTAAAAATACACGAAAAACTAAAAAGAAAGACCTAAAAAAGAAAAGTGACCAAAATTAACTCTGTAACTACGCATTTCCTACAGAGTAGAGCCATGATTACAGCATTGTACAAGTCTATAACTTTTGCTATAACTACTTCAAACAAAAAATAAACATGCCAGAGAAATCAAACGTCTGCAAAATCATACGCGAATGATTATTATACAAAATTTTCTAAGCTTTCTACACATTTGACTATCGAATTATTCACTCAGTCGCTTAAGCACATAGCCGAAACCGACTATTCGATAGAAATCCATCATTCCATCCTGTGCTGTTTCAGATAATGCAATATTAATCAGCTCAGCACATCAGCATCTATAATTAAGAACAAAATGCATTATCTTAGATCACCACTAACAAGAGAATTAAGCCTTATCACCTGTTATGTTCTACAATTACCACATACTAAAAGGCATCGAATTTATTTTAATTGGTAATAATGCTCTAGAATAAAGAGCTCACGCAGTGATATAATCTTTGCAAAATGGTGGTCTTTAAAGTAACGATTAGCTTGAAAGATTTCATGAACTGGATTAAATATTTATAGGAAGATTTGGGCGGACGAGTTGCAATCCATAGGCCTTTTCAGTGTAATCGTTTCTTATCTAATAGCTCGAATTAGTGGTACCGGAACTGATTTGGGAGCATTATGGAGTGCTATTTTGGTAGAGAAAATTGTAGAGCACTGAATAAATCTCAGCCTTTTACCAACATAATTTACGTTATGCTCCTTTTAATTAATGATAGATTTTCTCTTATTTTTAAGACAATTGAAAGAATATTTTCTCTTATACTACGTTTTATTAAAATAAGTATACAAATCTGCGTTTTCGAATTGATGATTTGTTGGAGACATCATTTATTTTGTTTCATTGCCCATCACTTTAGAACAGTAATTCAAGCAGAGATTATGAGTCCATCAGTTATTTCGGACTTCTCAGGGGCCTACGGACTTGCGGTAAGTACGAACATCATAACTCCAAGATACCCTTGTGATATATATATATCACAAGGGTATCTCTCTGTAAACACAAGTCTCTGGTAAACACACGCGCCCCCTGAATACCTTAGAGATCTTCATCTTCGATTCTCCTTCTTTTCAACCAATTTTCACCTCCCCCCCCCTTTTTTTTTCAAAAGTCTAGATCACAGCTACACATTGTTTGGCACAGCAAAACTGTATTGTGCCCCTTAAGCCTAAACTTTCGCTCACGCTAACAACTGATGGATCCAAATGCGAAAGAGAAATTTATTAGAGATATATGAGTAATAATAACATAAAGTTATACGCTCGTTAAGAGATATTTTTATGTTGTGAATTATTTAATATGAGAAGAGAATATAATGATGAATTTATAAGTTTTGAATCTAAAAAATATTGAAGATAAAGAATAGATTCTTCTCAAGAATTTTAGGAAAAAACAAACCATTATTTTCTTTTACAGGAACATGAAACTAAATGCAATTAATTCAGTACGTTGAATGAAGTACGTTGATATTTTTATGTCAATCTCTCGGTTCTTCAGAAACGTTAACAAACGACATTTGATTTGATTACATTAATTTTTTCATTAAGCTGTTTAGTTTTGTTTGATGCAAAACCACATTAAATATCCCTTACACAAATGAAGAAAAATGGCTAATAAATTGTTGCTCTATCTAATTCAGTTAAATTTAAGAAATTTATAATTAAATTTCTCGGCAGTAAATATACGCATGTGACAAAGAAAAATTAGTAATAATAACTATAAGATTATTTATGAACAAAATAGATTACACAATCTCCATTTCTTAAGCTATACTTCCCTGGGAAATAGACAGAAAATTTAATATAAATACTAAATTCACTTTTCTCACCCTTTTAAAAGATAACTATAACTCTCAGCGTAACATAAACACTTTTATTCAAAACATTTTAATTAAATTGAAAACATTGAACAAACTTAAGAATTTTTGTTTCATTAAAAGAAATGAAAAAAAGTAAGCAATCCATATTTTCAAAAATTAATTACATTATCATAACTATTTAAAAGCCCTTTTTTCTTTTCAGAAAAAAAAAATCCTAGTCCACTTCAATTACTGATAAGAACCAGATATTTAGAAATATTTATAGCCCATAAACAGATATTAACTCCACTTAAAATCCATCGTAGCATCTCTTCCACTACCGTTTAAATTATCCCCACCATAATCCTATTAAATTGCATCCTAATGAAAAAAAAAGTTTACTCTTTTCAATATCACAATCGGAGCTTTATCGGTGGCTGATATAAATTATATCCATACCCTCTCTTTGCCTTCACCAGTGAATTAGGCAAACAAATAGAGCGCATAAAAGAAAATATTGGAAAGAAATAACGTAAACTAATTTTACTTTATAAAGAAAAAATAACAAAATGGCCGCCGAGATTGCTTGCCACTAAAATTATACGTAAATTGCCCGCGTACACAATGTAAAGGGAAAGGAAGTGTGGGTGTGTATTTTTCTTTCGCTATCTCTAAACAGGCAAGAACAATTTACATTAACATTCTTGACTGTTACTGACATTTTAATTAATACGGCAGCATAAAGCCCTCTCCTTTTTGGCTTTTCACTTCGCCGAGTTCATGCGCTTCTCCATCTTTGGTCATAAGAGTTATTACTAAGAAAGGGCTGTGATATCTAAGCTACTTGGTTCAAGAACATAACTTTGAATTGATATCACAAAAGTTTTTATCTCTGAAATGTTTCACAATAATAATATGTCGGAAGTATTTTTTAATATTTCTGCAATTTTACTAAACGCTCATTTTTGGTCTTGGAGATGAGTAGACTATTTCTTCAACCTAGAAATTTTTAAGGCAAGAACAATGGAATTCAAGGAGGCGATAATAAACAACAAATTAATTAAAATTTTGAGAATTTTTTTTTCTATCAAGTAAAATCTAATTACAAATAATAATAAAAAAAAACTCCTTTATTTTTTAAAAAACATTTAATAATCAACGGAGTTCATTTATATTGAGTTCATTTATATTATGACTTTAATATGAACAGCAAAAACATAACTTTACACAACAAAACTGAATTATAGGTATAACGATCTTATTTAACCAAGTTTTACATTCAGAATAAATCTACTTAGATTTTTAATAGTTTTTAATACGCAATGCAGTTTATTGCTCATTACTAGGTAAAACAAATTAATTATTTTTTGGATTTATTAATAAAGATTACATTTTATATCAAATTAATTTAAATATAAGTTATCATCAAAATCGAGAGAGACTGAGAACAACGACGAACCTTCTCAATTTTGACCTCGATCAAGTGACTAGGTCGATACCGAAGCTGAATCTCTAAGCTTCCAAGCCACGCCATTGGCAGAAATTGGAGTCTCGAAAGACTTAAATTGCATCTGCCCCACTGAACGACGGGTCTTACGTGGCATTGGTTCGAACCCACGTCTCGAAGTAAACAACAGCGACCAAGAGTCCGAGACTATGCCTACTAGGCTACCGCGACCATTATCAATAACAAGCTCAAGTGATAACAAAAAAACATGAAAAATAATGTGCATTTATAAACTAACTAAAAACAAGTTTGGGGAAATAAACATTTGTTATCAATTTATACAAAAAGTAAGAAAAAAAAATAAGCAAATGGAAAACATATTCTTTAACTCAGAACAACCAAATTGCTCTCATGAATTTTTCCGGTTTCTATGATTTACAGCAATCATAACTTGAATTTTTATTACAAAACTTTAACGCATAAAATATTGTTATGTTTCCCATTCGATTTCGTGACCTCGTTAAATTGTGTCTTTTACAAATATATGTTTTTAGTCTTCCTATTTCATATTCTGTTAAAAGTTGTTTTTTCGTTCCTAGCTGTCACGATCAACATTTTTCACTGAAATATTTCATGTTAGTTTTACAATCAAAAAATTAAAAAAAAAAAAGTTTAATGCCTAAAACAAAATTTAATTTTTAAAAATATAACGAATCGAGAGGATAAAGTGTCCTAAAAAGAACCAAATTCCAAGAAATTCTTACTTTATTCAATTGTAGGAATTTTCTAAATTCTTGTACAAAATATCGTAGCTTTAGCTAGATGACTTGGAGATTTATTTAAATTTTCTTTAGCAGAATATACCGAATCATTTCATTGACGTCCAAAACTTTGATTTTTTTCGCTTTTTATTTTTCATGACAGTCATGTATTTAAAAATGCCACAACTTTTTTTTACAATCAGTATAAGGTTTAGAAATTTTTCTGGCTATTATCTATAATCTATTTTATAATTCGGTGCATGAAATAAGGATTTAGATAAGAAACGTTTTCTTTTTAAAATCCACCAAGTTAGATTCTGATGTTGTTGTTGTATTTATTTTCATAAGAAATAGCAACGAATATAGATATATTTTATAAGAAATAGCATAGAAAATGATTGTAAAATTATAAATTGCACTAGCTCAACCAAATCCATTTAATATAGTTATGAGAAACACTTTTAAGAAATTGCAGAAAAAATTGTTTAGTAATATAAACATTTGTAGAAATATTAGGAATTTTAAAATATTAAAAGATTTGAAAAATTTAAACTGGAAATAGTAATTAAGAATTGTTTAAAAATGAAGTTTTTTTCTTACGTGTATATTTCATATTTGTTCAGATATGGTAAATATAAACTTTTCCTTATAAATATCTAATTTTAAAAACTTGTTTATAGGTTACTGTATCCTCTTAAGCTATGAAAAAAAAGTGTGTGAATAGATGTTAAGTTATTTAACTTTTAATTCCTGGATAAAATTACTAAAATATAAATAACATTTCATTGTTAGCTTAAGTGGAACTGTTAAAAAGAAAAAAACGTATTTTTCATTGAGAAAAAAACTGTAAATTTAAGGTATAAGTTATATTTAGGAGAATTATAATAATATGCATTCCACATTTAATTTTGTACGAAAATTATTCTACCGAGTTTTAAATCGCATGTTAACTTTCTAACAAAATTAAAAATTTATTAATATATTTCTTTCATTGTTCGGGAAAGAAATTTAATTAAAATTGAGGGATTATGGTTTAATGCCATTTTTATGAACATATGCATAATTTCCAATAAATTGTATGGTCCATCATTACAATTACCCAATTTTTTATGCTATATTTTCACGGATAAATTAATACTGAATGGTTAAATAATTTTTATAAAAAGCAATAAATATTTAATTTTAATTATTATATGTAGAGTTAACTGCATGAAATTTTATTGAATAATATCGATATCAATTCATCTTAACACAAATTTTACCAATATTGACTAATGACTAAATTACATAAAATAAGATTTTCTGCTAATTAAGAAGAAAATAAGAGTTCTTATGCATTATCTCGACAAGCATGATAATTGGCGTAGATCGCGCCAAACAAATGCAAATCTTTTTATGGGTTGAAATCTTAATGGTATAAAAAATAACAAATATATTTGCTTGTTTAGTCACTTGGTAAAAATGGTTGTTGTGATAATATGTAAATGCTGAAAAAACACACATTTTCAACAGTTTCTCAAAAATTCTGTTTATTAATAATACACTATTTTAATAAATGAATTATATATTCCTTTAACCAAAATCATACATATTTCCTTTGTTTGTTATTTTGCTATATAGGCATATCAAAATTGAGAAGTTAATAAAGTTGGAGAAAATAAATGAGTGGTTTCATATTATCACATTTCGCACTAGACAACTATTGGCCACGGATCTCTTTATTTTTAAACATGATCAGGTCACGAATACACAACCTGAAATAATTCTTCATTATCCGTTTTCCATGTAGATTCGACGCCACGAGAAGATTTTAGCTGCTCCTAAGTCATGAGACATTCGACTTCTTGATTATTTAAGTTTCAGTGAGCATGGAACCGCCTATCAGTTAAACATATCGCCATAATGCAAAGTTAAACGTACTGTTTCATTCTAATTAGAATGACTCCTGTCACTTTTCTCAACAAATATTACAGGAAAAAAAAATTCTATAATTTGCACCAAAAGTTCTCTGGTTCTTCATGTGGTCATCTAGGCTTTTCTCGAAGAGGACGGTCTCTACAAAAGTGTTAACTCAGAGACTCATTTAAAATTAGATAACAGTCCTCATCGTTCCAAACGACATTATTTGGTTAATCAGTTACGCGAATTCGCATGTCTCCATCCATAACATTACATATTTTATCATGGTCCCAGATAACAGTCATTAAAATAAATTTTTAAAATTATATTTCAAACAAGAAATGGAAGAAAAAAATAATAATAAACGTGCTAAATATTTTTTTTTGTTTGCCCACTCATTCCATAAGTTCCAAAATGGCGTCCTTCCAAACCTAGTCTTTAAGTTAAAAAGAAAGAAATTTTGAATAATTTTTAAACAATAGCGCATTATTTATTCTTAATTCCATCATAACTAAAAGAAAAGATCCCTCCCTCCTAAAGACGGCAAACCCATTTTGACAGGTGTGCAATTACAGCTGTGGTGAAAATATAACGGCAGCTCCAGATAATGCTTTAAGAAAACAAAACTATATTCCTGGTGATTTTTGACGTAAAGCAGGAAATAGATGGCCGATTTTAAACTTTCCATCCATTGAAAAGAAAACAAAAGTAGCCATTTTGTAATTGAAAAAGCGCTTTAACCTTCCAATTTCAGATAAAAGCTTTCTAATATTTAATGTACTCGGAGCAGATCCGCTTAAAACACTTTATTCTCTAGCTTAAACCTCATTATCTGTTTTTCAAGAAGTCTCATGTGTTTAA
Source organism: Nephila pilipes (assembly GCA_019974015.1). Classification (NCBI taxonomy): domain Eukaryota; kingdom Metazoa; phylum Arthropoda; class Arachnida; order Araneae; family Nephilidae; genus Nephila; species Nephila pilipes. The sequence continues at coordinate 115,970 of BMAW01048204.1, forward strand.
GTCACCTTAAGTTAGGGTTAGAGTGTTTTACTTGGAAAATTTGAAGTTTTGAAAACAATAAATACATAATGACTCAAATGGCAGTGAAAGGCTAGAATGTGTGTTATTATTTCTTTTATTTTTATTGTTGTTATTTTTACTTTTGTTGAAAGGGAATTGGATTTCACTAAACTGTCCAGATGCGTTTAATCTTTTTGTAAAATGCTTACAGAGAATCAAAATAGAAATTCGAATTTATTCTAAGCAAAGAAAATCAGGAGATGGACCTTAAGTTAGATTTAAAGTGTTTTACTAGTCGAAATGCCGAGTTTTGAAAACAATAAATACATTACAGCAAAAAGTTTGCATATGAGTCCTTACTTCATTTATTCTTATTGTTGTTGCTATTTATACTTTTGTATAAGGAATTGGATTTCACTAACCAGACCAGATGTGTTAAATCTTTTTCAAATGCTTACAGAGAATTAAAATAGAAATTCGAGCTTTCTAAATAGAAAATTGAAAGATGCTCTTTAAGTGAAGATTAGAGCGTTTTATTCGGTAAAATATTAAGTCTTGGAAACAATAAATAAATTATGGCTCAAACGGCAGCAAAAGTTTAGAATATGTGTCGCTATCTTTTTCTTATTGTTGTGTTATTTATAATTTTGTTAAAGGAGAATCGGATTCCATTAAACTGTTCAGTTGCATTAAATATTTTTGAATCACTTACAGAGAAATTAAATACGGAATTCCATATTCTAAGCAGAAAATTAAAAGATGCAGAAATTTTGAAAATAAAGTATAGACTTTTATTAAATACATTAATATGTTTGATAAAAACCAACTGTGTTTCTTCAAAATATTTTTGACAAATTGCTTTGTTCGTAATTTGAGACACACGTTGAAAAAGTATTTTTCTAAGGATGAAAATAAATTGATAAGCACTGATTACGGGCGAAAGAGAAAAATTCCATTTAATTTCATATTAAGGAAATATTAGATAAGCAAAATGTAAATACTTTATTTGTTTTTGCTTTTAATATGTCGAGTTGGCAATTTGTCAAGGTTAGTCTGAGAAGAAGTAAAGGAAATTATTTCTCCATTAACAAAATTAAATAATTCAATATAATTCGTCATATTAAATATTTATGTGCAGATTTTGTAGGATTATTGTACGGCATTTAGTATTTTAAACTTAAGTATTACAGATAATCACAAAATAATATAAGAGACGTAATTAAGGATTATCTAGCCATATTATTTAAACTATGTCTATGCCATTTTAACTATATCTTACGCCTATTTCTCCTAGTTATTGATTACTAATAAATTATTAAAACGTATATTGTTATTTTCAAAAAGTATTCAACCATAACATTTCTCGCATAAGCAAATGAAGCAAGGAGTACGTGGCTTGTTGAACATATATTTTCTATTTCCTGAAGCACATACGTGAATACTTTTTTCCTGTCTTCCAAAGCTGTCAGTCACGGACAGACCATCAATGAGTGAGAATAGTGATAGTTATTTAACATCGGACTGAGAAGAAATTAGAGGGCTCTTGACGATGGACCTCGTAATTTTAAATTTCAGTCCAGAGACGAGGACAACACCTGAGGTGCCACTTCGCTCTCTAAACTTCCATACTATGACGACGAGAGGACTTGGGATCTTGACCAAATTAGACGAGCTTCAGCCCCTGTAAATGGTGGATCTTTTATGGTATCAATGATCCAACCTACGATTCAACAAAAATAATACTGGCCGAAAGTTCGAGACTATGACCATTAGGTTACCGTGACCCTGATGAAGGAGGAAGTATGAAGATCATTGTAGAAATTCCGTTTATCAACAAAACAGTAACAATACTGCTGTCCTATAATTTTTGTGTAAAGCTTAGCAATTCCCAAGGGGAAAGAAACCAAATTTCAATCCACAAAGAGCACGAAGAACCACTGCGGGCATTATCAAAGAAAGCGCTCCAATGCTGCTTCCGATAGTTGCAGAATTGTTGGAAGAAATATGCGGCAACTCAGGGAGACTATTTTGAAGGAATTAACTTAAAACTGTTATACCTGAACCCGAATCTTTTTTGCGCACCCAACACACACATATATATATATATCTTCATAAATCACTTTCTTTTCTTCTTTTTAACTCTTTTCCAAACATTCTATTTTTAACGCTTAGCTAAATTTACCAACTAACTTTCATGCCTTTTTTAACTGTAATCACCTTTGATTTGCAAAGTCGCGCGGAGGGGTTTTAATATCACAAATCCTTAACACTTGAAAACTAAACAGAATTCTAAGATTTTCCAGTTTTCGGGTATAAAAGCCATTGTTAACTGTTGATGGCTCTTTTTGTTACTTTTGTCGCCCATGCTGATTGCCATGTTTCACGTACCGCTCCTCGCTCTTTTGCGTTGTCTCGCCGCTATGTAATGTGTGCTACCTGTATGAAGATTAAAATATCAACTTTCAAATAAAATAAATCTTAATCCTTATGAAGAACTGATTAGTATCGAATACATCAACACGACTATTCAAACTAAATCCGAATGGGATTGGTGACTCCATTACACACATTGAGCAAAATCTCGTTAAGTCGGATTAATAGGGCCTAAAGCAAGTCTGTGGGTTATGAAAAATCCAGGTTAACCACAGAATGAGTAAAATGAAATTAAATAAAAGGTACAGAAAATCCTCTTTGCATTGAATAAATTGTTATGAATCCTATTTATGAGAGATAATGGTCTAAACTTTGTGAATAATAGGATTGCGTTTAGAGCCGTTTTACTGCATTTTCCATTTAGACAATATAGCACTGAATGTCATTTGTTACTAGTGATAAGAGGTGTAACAAAGGGTTCGTCAAATTTGTACAGAATGTTTGTAAAGTACCCTGCCTATCTTTTCTGCCATACATTCATGGCTGTTAAGAGATTTCAGTTAAGAAAATAATTTCTGTTATCGTTGCTAGCCTCCTAAGACCAGCAGGACAAGATTAAGTCTATGATATTGTGCATTCTAAGAAATTCTAAAACCATTAATGGTTTGGAGAGTCAAATAATTTTTCAAAACACGTGAATGAAACAAATAAAGGTCATTACAGAAATTTACGGTTCGATTCCGAAATTAAAATCAAAAATACAAAACAGTTCTATGCAAAGTTTTGCAAAGAAAAGATTAAGCACCCCAAGGTGCATTTTTTATAAATAATTTTTATTAAATTATTCAATTAAATATAAGAATCAAAGTAAACGATGAAATGTCGAAAGACGGAGAATAGTAAACTTTTCCGATATTAAAATTAAAGGAAATGATAAATTATTAAATTGAATATATTTAGACTAAATGTTATTAAAATTTAAGCAAACGATAAGAAAAAGTGATCTGGTACACCAAAAAGGATTCAGTTAAAACAATAGCCCCTTGGGTGGCTAAGAAAAGGAAAACAATTACTTGTGTAGACCTATCTGGATTATCCGAGTAAAAGGGCTCTAACGAGAACAAATGCATGTATGTACAATTTTAATATTTAAAGTTAATCTCGTAGGTTTTGTTAAAGAATAGTATTATTTGAATCGATCAATAATTTAACAAGTGAAATATAAACCTATCATTTAATATGACGAACAGATTATTCACTAAATACACTACGGTGCAAAACTTCATATTTTATGAATGTTTCAAAAACTTTCAGGATGTTATGTAATAAACTAACATTTATATCTCTTCATGAGTTCAAAAAAACAGCTAAACGCAAATTGGGGTCAAAATGATAAGACTTAAAAATATCTTATTGGTAAGATATGTCCACAGATGATTTTATTTTATCTGTGATGTATAATAATTTGGTTTAATGAACTCATTTCTTCTTTTTTGTGATTTTACAAAAAACTCTAATAATAAATCTAGTTTTAGAACAATAAAGATGCTATATTAAGCGAATGTCCAACTAAAATTACATCCATAAATTAATTTCCTTTATGAATCCAAAATTATTAAGACAATTGTTTATTTAAATGTTTATATATTTTAAACTTGATTGAAATATAAACTGTCTTCAGAACGGTTTTGCATCAAAACAATTCTGTTCTTAATGAACAATGAAATTCATGATTAGATATACATTTAAAGGATTTGCTTTTAACTATTAATATTTCAATACTGCACACATTGAAAACATAAATAATGAAATTCGGAATCATTAAAACGTTTAACGAGCTCTCTATCTGTTCCACAGCAACGCATTGTTTAACACTGCATATATTTTAACTTTGATTAATCGTCACAGGCACAATTAAATTCAATTAATTCTTTGTATCATGAACTACAAGTTAACAAATGCAGCTTTAGTTGTCGTTTAACAAGTATAATTAAGATTAATTTTTATCACCGAAATTTGCACATGCACAGCTAAAATTAATACCGTTAATTAAAGATATACATCGTATTGATTTTGGACTCGTAAATAGAAAACGTTACAGTACATTTGCTCATCAGATTTTCATACAGACACATCTCATTTACTTAAGTTTCATTAACGTCTTGTTACATTGTACTAAGTACATAAATGAAGTGTATGGATGGTTGAGGGCTTTAATTTTCCAAACACGTTTTCTTGCATTAGATGTTAATTTTTATTTTCAGGAGAGGGGTTGACTTTCCTTTTTTATTCAATGAAACCTAATTTAAAACAATTTGAAAAATTTTAAAAAATGCTGAAGAACATTTTTAATAAGTTAATTCAAAAGTTTAGTAATTTTTTTTTTTCAAATATCTCTCTAAATGTCACGAGCCATGTTATATTAGAAACTGGTAAAATTAATTTCATACTGAACAAAATTTTGTAACTAAGCCAAAATTCTTTCATTACATCTCAATTGGTAAAATCATTAATTCATTAATCATTTAATGATAATATTTTTAATGATTTTTTGAAAAACAACTTTTTGATAAGTACAAAGTATTTATAAATGCAATTTTGATAAGAGCAATGTAAGGTATCATCTTTTGCATGAAAAAGAACGGAAAAAACGGAGAATCGTGAAGAAAGTGATTGATTTTATTGAAATTAAATATGGGTTTCGTTTATACACAGATAGTGAAACGATTAAAAATTCAAATTCGTAGGTTCCTTCAATGGTTAGCAATTGTATATTGAAATTTAAAATCAGTAGTTTTTGTAGCCTCCTTTAGTAATGATGTATGCTTGTATACGTCGATGCCAGAAGTAATAAAGATTCCAAATCTGATCTTGCAGCACGTTCTGTTCATTCATTAATTGTTGCTCCAGATCTGGGACAGTTTGCGATATCCAAATCTTGAGTCTTATCATGTCCCATACCAGTTCGTTGGGTGAAAAGATCTAATTACCTTGATGGCCAGGGAAAACAGAGTATGAAAGTCATAAAAGGGACAATATTATTTTGTTGGAAAGAAACACAAGGATGAAGTGTCATGAAGGATGATAAAATCAGTCTAATATAGTTGCATGATCAAAGTTGTACTCAAGATAGCTTAACTGTTGTCGAAATAGAAAGCACTCTATGCCACCACTCCAGGAGTAATGGTGGTATACTTCTTTAAATTTAAACTGCTGACACTGCCCCTTGACACAGGGATCCTATGGTCATCTGCTCCAAGAATGAAGCGGAATTCATCGTTTAACACTATTGAAGTAAATATGCAGGCAGCCATGATGATCGGCTATGACACCACTTTAGATGATTCAGACGTTGCGGGGTTAAAGACAGACGCCATAAAGACCGCTGTAAGTGTAACTCAGGCACAAGCAAAGCATCTGAGATGAGAGGTACCAAAGATGGAAGAGGCTGCGGTACTTTGGATAGCGAACAGTGATACCGTTTGGGTTTTTCAGGACAATTGCACAATCATCCTTGCACTTTGATTTCCAAATCATTTATTCCGCCGATGAGTTCCTCGCAAACAACCATTATTTCCAGCATCTTTGCACAACCGTATCCTTGTGTTGCGGCACATTTCTCAGTATGACCAACCTGGCAAAGTTGTCCAATTGGCTGAAAGGTCTTCGACAATGTGGAAAAGGAATTATTGGATAAATGCAGAGAACTCGAACGCCAACAATAGAAAGATAAGCTATCCTCAAATCTTACATATTTAATACAATACTAAGTATGTATTAGAAACGGCGCTGTTATTGAAGTTAGCAGTATTAGCTTTGAAAACTCAATCATATATATATTTAAATAAGAAGGAATTTACATACGACATTTTTCAAATATCTAATTATTTATCAAATGTGTATCTTTTTTTACCAAAAGAATGTATTATTAATAAAAATGTTTTTTAATGTCATAGCTGACCCGCAAAAATGTTCGTTATGGGCCGTTAGGTTGACACGTTTGTTTTAAATTAAGGTTAAGAAAACGTGCTTCAAAGCAAATGAAGTAATTGATGCTGATATTCTTAGTAATAAGAAACATACGCAATTCATAAGACGTTATAGTGTTACTGGAGGTGTAACTAACTGCGTATACAAGACAGAAACCTTTTATTCCTTCAACAAAATTCATGTTTCTGATTTCGCACTGCTAAATCTACCAATGCAGATTAGCATTTTCCAAACAGCACCCTAGATGCATTGATGTAAGTAAGCCACTTTACTTACATTTTTAATTTTAAATTAATTACATTTAATCCATATACACATCATAGATTATATATGTAAATTGAATAAAAAGTTACTAAATAAATTAATTCCTGAAGACTTCTTAGAATACTATTGATTCTTTAGAAATATTATATTCTATGCTAAATATGTATAAGTGGGAGACATGAAACAGAAACGGTTCATATTCTCAAGAATACATACTAATCATTATTATTAGTTTATAAAGTGCATAACAAATAATATTTTCAATGAATTCCTATATTGAAAGCAATGTACTTTTGATAAAAAAAAATAAATCTCAATCATCAAAAGAGCCAAATATAGTATAGCTTTGACTTCGTTGGAAATAAAAAAATATAGGGCTCACGAGTTATATCAATTTTATAATATTCTCTTTTTCTAAAGGACAAGTTTTATCAGCAAAATATCCATATTTGCAGCTTCTTCACACACAAAAAATTATCTATACGGAATTCTTGAAAAAACTATTTCATGAAATAAAAATTTTCATACGATGCAATTTTAAAGAAAAATAGCATCCTTAAATAAAATGTGATGTTCTTCCAAGTGAAAAAGCATTTCAGTTGGAAAAAATAAGCAAACATATTTCAAAACTGGACATCATTACATCCAAAATGTATTTTCCTATCCTACTAGAATTCTCTTCAGTTATTTGGCGATCATTCAATCTCAATATTCTATTTTTTACCACGCCAAAACTAGCAATATTTTGTGCAAAGAACATTACATGGAAACCTCGAATGGCTAAGGAATCGTAATGTACTACAGAAAAATATAGAAATATTATTCGAGCCATCAAGAATTCTACAAATATATTCGAGATATAGAATTTCGATATTCCCACTGTTTCGAAAAAAAATGTATTCTGAATTCGTAGATTCTCAAACCTAAGAGAGTTTTCCATACACATATATTTCTCATTAAAGGAAAAGAATAAATATATTACTTCTCTACCAAAAATGGGGAGCTGGAATTTGTATAGCAGCTTAAAAGTGTTTGGAATTCTTTTTATCTTGCATTATTACTTATAAAATATTTTCTATGGTTTTATAAAAGTTTTATTTAATCTTTTTATGTATGTGGAGTTCCTAATGAATTCAAATCCAAGTTTTAAACGTATATCTCAAACAGAAGTATTCAAATAAGTTGAAATACATATTTACATATTCATTATTTCATATTCACTTCACTTCAATTCAAATGTTTCTCGTGTAACTTACCAAAAAAGAAATGTATAAATTGAAGTTAATTTTGACAAAGGTCTTAGATGACTCGAGAAACAAGAAAAAGTTATTTCAAAAACATTATTTACTCAAAAGTAGTTGCTTTCCTTTTGGGTTAAAGTGTTATAGCAACCTATTTTTTTATATGTTCATACAATGATGAAAGAGTTATTGTTATAATTATTATTGATATTACCATTTTCCCTTAGATGTTATGGGTATATTTTTACATCCAGAATGCTTTAAAAATATTTGGAGCAAATATAATATATTGAAATAACAATTTCTATTGCTCTAAATTGTCGAATGAATAATTCATTTTATGTATTTTATCACTTTTTATTTATAAAATATGTATTAAATGCATTTGATGTATAATGGCAATTTAGCAAAGATAATATTATTAAAGATAAATTTACAGTAGTTATGAATTTTGTTGCAAATGCATATTTTTATTAGAATCTAAGTCGAATAAATTTTCTTTAAATTTAATGATTCTAACAAAAACACATTTTGAGAAAACATTAATTTGAAATAAAACTCAAAAAACATTTCAAATATGAAAAAGGAAATAATTATCTGCCTAAGATTGTGTGAACATCCATGAATAATATTAAAACAATTGTTAAGTGTATAACAAAAATGCTCTGAATTATGTTTATCCTTATTTTTAAATAGGGGAACATTTTTACTGTTAATTATTTTAGATTTTTAAGAAATAATAAACATTCTCGAAGAATAAAAGAGAAAGAGAGAGCAAGAAAGTTTAAAGCCATTTATGTGATTCAAAGCTTAAAATTCGCAAGCACCATTGAAATACTCGAATATAAAATTAATAAATGAACAGAGATATCTTTAAATGAATGTTTGAGAGTTCTTCAAGTTTCCTACAATGGATTAGCATAAGTTCAGATTCAAGTGTTGCCATTTACGTAATGAAAGTTATCCTTTAAGCGAATATTAATCATTTAAATAAATACCATTGTTTAAATTAACATTGTCTTTACTTATGTTAACTAGAAATCATTAGCGATTTTTAAATGTAAAACAACATAATAGCCATTTAGAATTTTCTTTTGAAAATCAAATGTGAATTATTACCAATTTTTTTTAAAGAAAGCATTAATCAAATACTTTTGGCTCTGAATTTTTTGTTTGGAATTTTTTTTGTCAAAATATGTTTGAGACTCTTCCAAAAATAGAATTCTGTTTTAACGAAATTATATTTCGTTCCTCTGATATTAATAATATGCTATTAATAACCCATTTATTAAAAAAAGAATAGATTACATCAACCAAAACTTTATAGAAACTAGAATCCACGGATGCATATTTCCTGATATCAGTAAAAATAATTCCTGACTTGCCGGTATCTCAATCAAACTTTTCGTGTATCGCATCTTAGAACTTAGGATATTAAGGCTAAAGATAGATTCCGAAATGCAGGATGAAAACACGCTTGACTGAAAATAACCCAGCGACCCAAAATTCTTGATAATGTCAGATCTTCACGGGAAATTAAACTAGGTGGCTTGCATTTAGAGGAAGATTATGTTACTAATTCCCAAATATATTTTTGTGTGTCTTAAAGTTTAAGGATATTGTAGAATAAAGATTGAATTTAGCGAAAGTTCACATGTATAAAAGATAATTGTTTGAGATATCTTGCATAGTTTTTAAGTAGTGAGATCACTTTTAAAAGAAATTACGAATTACACAAGCGAATCCAAGAAATATATTAAAAAGAATGTATGTGAATGTTCAAAAAGTACCCGTGTTGTAGTTGTAAAATAGCAGTGGTGGAGACGTGAATGGCATAATTCACTGTTCTATAGTCTATTGGTCATTTTATCAAATTCTTATCGTTCATTTATCCTTCTAAGAAGTCCTTCAATATGAAAAAAAAGTATGCAGCCCAAAAACTCGTCACCATAACTTCACCGAGCGATGAGACCGTCTTCACCTTCTTTGGAGTAGATTCACAGGAAGCAACCCCTTTATTTACGGTTTCTTGATTTCCGGTGTACATTGATACACCCAGTTCTCATTAGTGGTGACAACTCGACTCGGCAATATTCAAATTGATTTGGAAACAAAATCAAATCTAACTCCTTGACACCCAGATAGAAAGGTGCAATTGTATAGGGTGCTATTTCGTACGATGTCCAATCACCCCTGGTTTTCATCAGAGCCACTTTGACATAAAAAACAGATATTTTTTAAACCAACTTTCTCATGCGTGTATATATATATATTAAAATAACCTAATAAAGTTTTTTAAACATTCCGTTCTTGTTTATGTGTTTAAAAAACAAATAAGTAAAATAAATTATAACTAGTTAAATGCCTTTTTTTTCCAATGTTTGAAAATATCTTTTAGAAATACATACTATCTTGGTCATCAAGCAGATATCGTATCATAGTAACGCCGGATAACTGAAAATAGCTAATAATAAAAGATGTTAACAACAAAAGCTGTGTATTGTTGTATAAAAGTTAATCAGAAATGAAATTTCAAACACCCCATGAAATAACCAAAACTACAAAAAATGTACCTTTTTGTACGGATAATCCATTGAAGTAGAAGGCACATAAAATTACGCCTGTAAGATTTGTCTGCCTGGATAAAAAAAACCTTGCTGGAACCGAAAGCTCAAGCGTGAATTACAGAAGGAGTACTGTACAGTAATTAGCTATTTGTAATATTTAATGAAGTGATCATTTGAACATCCATCGTAAACGAAACTCTGCTTGTACATAAGTTGTAATACAGAAGCGCTTGAGAAAATCATATCATTGAATAAGCCATTGAGAATTTCTTTATAGCCTTACATGCACTCTGCGTCAAAAAAAAAATGTTGTATCCAAAAGGAAATAGATAACTAAATGCAATTTAGAAAATTTTTTCGTCTATGAAAATACGTAAACGATTAAATTGTCGGCACCAATGATGTCAGTAAAAATTGGGTTTACTGGGCCACTAAAGACCCTTAAGAAAGTTTTCCATAGCGCATTATTTTGACTCAAATTATTTTATGTGGGTTTAATCTTTGAATTTAGAATGCCTTTGAGAAGAAAACGACATCCATTTAAATAGTTAGGTGTCTTTGAGAAGGATCGAATCGTTTGACTGGAGGGGCTGCCCGTCATTATTTGGCTCTTGTGCCATACCACAGTATAATACATTAATCAAAAGTACCAAACTCCAATTGAAGACATACAAGAATAAACTAAATTCTTTCTTCATTATGACTGTTTAATATCTAAGATCGCTATCTTTGGTATCCCATCCAAACTTACAATCCTAATTTATGATTTACATAAGAAATCTATCATACCAGTCCACTCATTCTTAATTTCATAACTTTCTTCGACAATAACTACGCAGATTAATACTTTTAATGAAACTTTCTTCGATACACAAAATTAACAGAAGAATTCCAAACCCAATAACAATTCTGTGACTGAAAAACGGAAACGGCTAACAATTACGAGGTACCTATTAAAATATTTTAATTTATCCTCTCATCATAATTAAATAAATTTAGAATCATAATTTAAGAATTTTTCATAATTTAGAGTTAGCTATCAAAATTAGGATCAAGGCAACAAAAGCCTGGATATTCGACAGAGTGAGGATAAGAGAATAAGTTATGAAAGCTCGCATTGCAGTTGGATATTGTAGCCGTAAGCTAAGAAGCATATAAAGCAATGGGAGAAGAGGTGATCAGGGGGTGGAACTTTTGTTAGAAGGCGAAACGACCTCGAGAACACTGGAGTCCGCGGGAAGAACAATTCTGTGACGCTGCAAAAGTCCATATCTTGTACCTCCCTTCATTTTCTATAAATTACATTTCATTTATATATCATTATATCTGAATTACTTCACTTCATTTCTATCTTCATCTTATTTCCATAATCACGTTTCATTTTGGTTGGGAAGATATTGCAATTTTTTTGCAATGAAAATCAATAAAAGACCCCGGCTTTAGTGATGAGAATATTACAAGTAGCCCAACGTCACAGAACTGCATTGAGGCGGATGGACATTCCATCGGATTGAGCGTCATATCCACCATGCAGATGTCATAGTTTCATGCTGTGGCCGGGATTGAGTAGAAGAAAGTTATCACTCACTACAAGTTGGTTTATGAAGAGATAAACGGACTATGTAGGAAAGATTTAAAAATTTCCAACATGTGCAAAGGGCACCAATTGCCACAAATTCGGACTCGACTAGTGATGCACTCTCTGAATTTTTTTGTAAGGCCAGTACCATTAACAGACGGCTTCATGCTTCTGAATTGCTTGCACGGATACCATTATGGAGGTAGCTCCTGACACTACAGAAACATCACTAGAGACTACGATGGTACCATAAAAGAACAGTATGAGGTCATGAGGAATGGCAGTGAGTCAACTTTATTGATAAATGGCATTATTATTTAGACATGCCATGGAGCTATGCATCGCCGTGGAGCTATGCATCCACGTGGAGCCATAAAGTTCAGCATCGCCAGAAGTATCGCCCATGAATGATGGATGCTATAAACATTACTGTTAAGATCCTCCCACTATTACAAAATTTACAAGATATAAATCCCTAAATTCAATTTGCATGGAATGTATTGAGTTAAGACACCATTAAGACATCCACGACTCCGTGTTACGACGTGTAGTATAATGCATTAGAAATAACGGTGGCCCAACATCTTATATTGAAAGTTATGATGATTTTGCATTTTAATCAATGAATTTTGTCGTGCCGATGGTCAGTTTTCTATTATATTTTATTCGAGAGTACTAACTTACTTTCAAAGTTAATTTCGAGCTGACTATTCCATCCAGGTGCAACTTTGTATAAGATAAGTATATGTTAAAAAGTTCTTTTTTATCTTATAATCAATAACTATATAGTTATTTATAGCTGTATAAGTCAAAACATTATTTTTCTTCTAATTAATTGCCGCAAAATTGCTATCAGTTCCGTTAACCTTCGGATGATCAAGTGGGATCATAAAATGACCCTAAACCAATTTCTGCCGTATTTTTAATATTAAAAAATTGTAATACTTTCAGTACTTTTGTGGCTAAATGTTATTTTATTACGTATTCTAAAGTTTACACCCACCTTCGAGACAAAAAAATAAGTATACAAAAATTACATTTTGATTTAGCGTCTCTAAGTGTCTCCATCTGATCGTTAAAACCCTGAAACTACATTGAAGAAATTCCTCAGATATAATATTTCAATAGAAAAAGGTGGTTGTTTGATTATTTTTGGCTTATGGTATTATGGCAAATAACTTTTTTTTACATTTCTTATTGTTGCTAAAGAATTACCGAAATATCAAAAAAAAAAAAAAAAAAACTATCACTGTACTGAACTGAAAAGAGGTTTTTATAGAATTTCGGCCAAATAGAAAAAGTGTAGTGCACTCAAGTTATCATGAATTTTCAAAAAAAAAAAAAAAAAAAAAGGCTACGATGGCTTACGAAAAGGTACGATAAGCGTAGCAGAGAAGTAGTAATGCTATCAACCAAAAAATTTTGACTTGAATTTATATGACGAAAAATATCGCAATACACCTCAAGTGATACTTGATTATAATCACAGCAAACGGAGTATGGATAGCTTGGTGGGTACGTATTTATGGTCACGTAATACTAAATGATTGCAACTAGTCTTATTTTTTCATATGGTTGATATAAGGGCATTCAACACATTTATTGCGTTTTTACTCGATTGTTTGTAAACCACGAGGAATGTAAATCTTTTAGAAGGAAATCATTTCTTCAAATCTATTCGAAGGAGACTATTTCTTGCATTAGTTAAACCACTTATAGCTATCCGACGAATTGAGCAATTACCGAAGTATATCACCCAAGGCATTATATTAGGTTGATGGAAAAATGCTGGAAACCACGTAGAAAAACGTAATAAAACAGAATATTCTGTCAAATATAGTTGGCGCTATGCGTCCGGAAACCCTCGACAAAAAATTACCAAGAAATTTAATCAATTTGTTTTCAATAACACCATTATGTCATGGGTGCAATAATCAGAAAGATAAAGTTCCAGCGAGCATTTTTGTATTCGAATTCCTAACCCTAATGTGAATTAATTATTTTATTTTTGAAGTATTTTGTTGCAACTACACTGCATTTTCTTTTTTTTTTTCTATGGCTGTAACTCTTATACATATTGTTAAATGATTTTAAGAGCTACGCTTTGGTTTTTACTTGTTATAGTAAATAAATACGTGTTCTTAACAATGGGTGACCAAGTGCCCCCATATGGCATTTCACGTTTAAAATATCCATCTTAATAATCGAAGGTTAACTTTTTGAAAAAAAAATTAAATACAAATTAAGTTAATAAAGATTATTACGATGGAATTTTCAATTTCTGAAGTAAAGTAAATAATTTCCTTAAAAATATAAAACTATTCAATTATTTAAAAACAATCCAGGAAAATAAATTTATCAATAATCAATTTTACATTCTTAAAATTATAAAAAAATACTGTTCTTATTAATTAAGTTCAATCATATTTTGTGTGCGCAACGGATTATAAGAATTTTAAAAAAATTTCATTTTACAATCACGAAGTAAAATTTTCATTAAAAAAGAATATAGCTTCCGTTCTTATCTTTGGTAATAATCTCTTAAAACATGCAAGGCAATTTAAAAGAAGAAAAAAAAGGCTGGAGCTTAATTTCTCTTTTATATTTCTTTCCGTTCGAATAAGAATAAATTTATTTTTTAAAAAAAAAAAGTCTTCGAGTTCCACTGTTGCCACACAGGCAAACATAATTCGTACAGTGAGAAGGACTAAGACTTCCCATTCTTCCTTAAAACTCCCATTCCACTTGAGAATAGATAATTCCATTTGCATAAATATGGATTAAAAACTTTTAGGAAAAGTATCACCGACGAAAGATCTTTAAGAGCCTGGAGCTGGTTTTAATAAAACCATATTTTATTCATGAAATACGGTATGATGAAAAGGTGTTGATAGCTTTACGTAAAATATGACATCGAGAGGTCGAATACATTTTAAGCAAACACACATCTGAATATCTTAACACTGCATTTAAAAACTTGCGTTTGATAAACATGAGTAGAATTCTGTTGAATCACCGAGAGTAATTAATATTTATGCAGAATATCTTTAATGAGTTAAGAGTAATTGGAGTGTTTAATCAGCAAGTTGTTTCAAATAAATTTTATTGTCCGAAAATGTATAAATTACGTATTCTTCCCTTCAAGAAATAAGACCCTCTCATTTCATGATTAATATATTTTACTTTCATTTTTCATTCCAATAAATATACCCATTCTGTATTTCTTGTTTATGTTTTCAATTCAGTATTACTTTTGTTTGCTTGTTACATTCAATTTGTGAAATTATCATATACTTCTTCAATTAAAACCGATTAGTTTTCTTCGGCAAGTTTCATTTCATAATTTACCGGCTATTCAATAGAGCAACAATTTAAAAAATAAATTTGTCTTAACTATAAATTTCAAACCTTCTTAATTTATCTTATTTATTGCAACTGTGATGGTTCGAGTAAGCAAAATTTGAGATTATATAATAAGAGTTTGCAAAAATAAACTTGCTTTAAACCCTGCAATGTACAATGAAAAGCTACATCTCCCCCCCCCCTCCTAATTTAATCAAGGTTTGAAAATCACCAAGTGTTTTATTTTCTAGAATTAATCTAGATTGTAAAAGTCTCTAATTTAAAAGGATTTCTATTTGATGAAAGAAAAATATATTGCCAGGATTTTACAGCATTCCAAACTAAGAGCTTCCTTAGAATAATGACTTCGTTCTCGTTAAATATAACTTCAAAAGAATTTTGTAAAGTTTTTTATAATAACTACTGTTATTATTATTTTTTAAAAGTAAAGTAACATAGTTATTATTTAAAAGAAATGAGTAGTGTATTTTTTATAAAAATAAAATAAAATCGCAAGTTATACCAGTTGGTAGTGAATATGGATATATAAGTTTAAAAAATTAAATCTTAATTAATATATATCATAGTTATTTATTTAAGATAAATTTATATCATAATCTAAATTTTATGCATAGCAACGAATACAGATCTTTCTCGGCAAATGTTTTGTCGAATGAAAAGTTTTCGAAAATTGAAAAACCTTATTTGTGGAAACAAAATATAATTTATAATTTCACCTATAGAAGGTGCTGCATTATAAAAACATCAAAATCAAAACTCCAAATCTAAAATATTGAACATTTATTTTGTAGAAGTAAGTGCATAGCATTTATGCAGATGTACAACATTTATATGTGCAGCCCCAATCACCGTATTTCAGTGTGAATGCCTCCTTGTGATGCGATGCCCTTCATGATTTACATCAGGCTAGTCCAACACAAAACACTTTGTGTTCCAATTTGGAAACGCATTTCACTTCAGCGGGCCGCATTGTTGATATATATAATACATATATTACGGACATGAGATAACACTTTCCTGCAACGGTTCTCTTATGAAGGAAAAGAGACATTTCTGAGATGTTATTAGTCAGCCAAGGAAATTTTAAGCAATGGCCTTCACTTGGGAATGGATTTGAAGACTTGAAGCGAAATGCTTCGACTTTGGTGAAAAATGGAAAGCTCCCGAAAGTGCTGGAACCAAGCAAAGTATCGACTGGGAAGAAAGTTAAGGATTTTTCATAAATTTTCCATGTGACGTCACACCTGGCCTAAACAGGTTTTATACACCAAAAGCCTGAGACGTAGCCTGACTAAAAGTCTGCTTTTCGATCAATCGGGAAATCGATTGGGAAGTGACAGGCATTAGGACGAGTGAATCTGCCAGGAACTGCTGGTAGCGTGCCAGGGGAATTCGCGGAGAAGCAGCGTGTATCTGCCGAAAGAAGGAGTCGGCCTTGGAAGTGAAAAAGTATTATTGCGGAGGTTTGTCCGTAGTAAGCTGGTAAGCTGAACGTTTCTAATACAACTGTGACTCTTTAAAAGTGTTGTTTTGTTCCGATATTTGAGTCGCTAATCAGTACAAGTTCTGTGTTTTCTGTTTCTGCTGTTATTGCCCAAGCTCTTTTACCTGTGTGTCACGTCTCTCTCTGTCCGTTCTCTCTCTGTGTGTATATATATATATATATATATATATATATATATATATATATATATATATAGGGGGTAATAACACATCGATCAATAACTCCCGAGTCTAACATTGAAAACAACATTTTTTTTGTAAAATTTTTTTTTATTCATCAACATAACACCTTTTGACTAATCACCTTTTGAGATTGTTACAATCGTTCAACGCTTTTCCAAACCTTTTTTTTTTTTTTTTTTTTTTCGCAAGAAATCTTTTTTGTTGCGAGTAAATAGCGATAAACAGCTTTCTGAATCATCGACTCCTTGCTGTTTTTGTTCCATCGAAAACAATCGCGGCACCCACTTGGAAAAAACCTTTTTCACTTCACTTCAAAAAACCTTTTTCCTGGTCCGATCGACTTAAAATTTTGACACGTTTCAAGCAAAGGTTAGTACTCTAGAAAGACCTGGTTACTGGTTTACTACGAGCGCCATCTCTGGGTTAGTCCCGAGAGTTATTGATCGATGTGTTAGCTGTAAATGTATATTATTTTCTTTATATTTGAAATTTTTTCCATTACTATATCTTTTTTTATATTTACTGTATTTGTCTATTTTTTTTCATTTGCTAGTAATGTACATTCTTTTGAGTTAGGTATAGTTCTTTTCTTATAAGTC
Source organism: Nephila pilipes (assembly GCA_019974015.1). NCBI lineage: Eukaryota > Metazoa > Arthropoda > Arachnida > Araneae > Nephilidae > Nephila > Nephila pilipes. Next base: position 133,632 of record BMAW01048204.1, read on the forward strand.
TTTATTAGTTAAATTTAATTAAATTATTGTAATTCACTTTTCTGTTCTCAATTTTTATTTGTCTCTTTATGGTTTTTTTTTATGTATTTTTATTATTGGTTCAGTTGTGATTTTGTTACTTATTGTTGTAATTTTCATTTTTGAAATAACTTTCTTAGTTTAAACTTTATATTTGGCTTAAATTTTTGTAGTTCAATTATCGATTGAAATTTTCTCGCTAAAAACTACCACTACTTTCCACTCTGGGGGGAGCGGGTAGTTTGGGGTCCTTCCAAGCCCCATCAGACAAATCAGGAACATTATACAATAAAGTAAGGGAAATTATATTTTATTGAATAAAGTATTTGTATAAAATAAAATTCGAAAGACTGTCTCACAGTTACAACACATAAGCAACGAGCAATTAGTTTGTGTGGTACTATACGCTTCTTGGCCAAATGCATCACGCTTGATGCAGATAGACAAGATTCTGTTATTTCTCATGATTCGTGTGACTCGCTTCCCCTTCCCGCTTCTAGTAATGAACATCCGCGATTGTCAGTAGGTATGCTGGTTAGGTATACATTGTGCATTGCTCACTCACGCAAGGTGGCTCGCACGCTTATTAAAACTAGCTAAACTTTGTAATTGCTTCTCAACTAGAATAGAGAGAAAAAATTGTGACGATAGTTGAGTCATTGTACTGAGATATTTCCATAATAAAGGGATATGATATGAATGGCTTATGGTGGAATGTTATTTGATATTTTTATGTATCGTAAGTATTTAAATTTTTGTTCAGATGACCCAGTTCTGTGGACTGGCCACAGGTTGACACCGGATCATCCACATGCGGACTTCGAGTTGGTCAGGCCTCTTTACAGAGTCGAAAGATGTCCATTGTAACTCATTTATCAACATAATTAAGGGTATTGCAGTGCTACCAACGGTCGTAAATCGAAACTAAATTTTCTTTGCACAAATAAAATCTTTTGGGTTGGGAAGCTTTTTCTTTAAACCACACTGTCGTAAGTCAATTATTCGATTTTATATTAAATTTTTAAATATTTACGGGATTTTTGGTTCAACCTCTATACTTAAATTAATAGAAATGAGTTAATGCATTAAATACGATAATGCCTATTCTTAAATGGCCCTCAATACACGGAAAAATAACTTTTTAAAAGTAAATGTTGATTTTAAGTCTTACCAGGAAACATTCATATTGAAAAACAAAACACGCCGTATTAAAAGCATTTTATTATTTTAAAACTTCTGCAATGTTTTAAGTTTTCTACATTAGCAGTTTGTTTTAAAAGAAATAATATTAATAAATGAAATTTAGAATATATACTAAGAAAAATTACTTTACTAATGGTAGTAAAATAATTTAAAACATTAAATATAATTTTTTATATTTTAAAAAATAAATGGCAATTTTTTTCGCGTTAAAAAAAACTCTGTCTGATAAAACATACGGGGAAAAAAACTTTTTCTTCCACTCTAGCTTACATTTTTTTACATTTTCAATGCATTTCGGAATAAAAAAAAGTTTTGTGAGAATAGTTTTAATCATATATTTAATAAAATGAAAAAGCTTGATTTGTTTTCAGTTTCTTTTTAAAGAAATTGAGCTTTAAAGGCAAACATTTGGTCCATTAAATATGACTTTCATAATTTTTTTTAAATAAAATCCTCCATTAAGACTATATTAGAGTTTTGATTTATTTAAAATATTTTAAAGATGCATTAATTCTCTATTTGAAAATAAAATTTTAAATTAAAAGATGCTTTAAATACGATAATACACCACACGCTATTACTCTTCATTGTTGTTTTACTTTAGGGATAAAAACAGAAAATTTTGATAAAAGAAAAAAAAGACCCAAATAATATTAACCTTGGAATATTATTAAAAAAAGAAAAATCCATTAAGGTAATTTGTTATTATTTCATTTCCATCTGCAGTAATCTAAAAAAATACGATAAAGAATTTTTTTGGGAGAGGGAGGGAATTCTTTTTTGTTTTACAGAAGAAGAGAGAGACGAAAATTATTTATTCGACATTTCTAATTTTAAGATTTTAAAGTAATGTAAGTCCAATCTCCGTGTGGTTATAGCTGAGGAATACAGTTTCAATACAGGGATCTTAAGAAGTAAGTAGCAGTATTAAAACAATTTTAAGAAATCATTTCAACATGCAATAGTCTTGAAATGTGTGACAGTTAACTTTGATGGTTAGCATGTTAACAGTCAAGTTAACAGTAACTAATAGATAAACAGGTTGGTTAACTGTAACTAACTGATAGGTTAGTAGTTCAGTTAACTATAACTAATTAATCGACTAACTGTTAAGTTAATTGCAACTACCTAAAATATTTTAAATGCTAGGTATGCTGCAACTAATATATGAGAATATCAATAAACAACTTCTCGCAATAATCAACAATTAATTTATTCTATAAACAGAGAAAAATATACCTAATCTTCTTTTTATGAAAAAAGAAAATTTTAAACCTCAATTTAGAATCATGTAAATTGCGATAGCAGGAATTACCTTATTTATTTTTATTCACTTTTAAGCGAAATAGATGCTGAAGTTTTCCTAAAATTTTGAATTGTCAATGATTTGCATAAAGAATTATAAATCGCGATTTGTCTAAGGCGTCCACAGCGTAATTTAATATGATCCTAAAAATGTAGTTCGTGCCTAAAACTACTGAAAGTACTAATAATATTTTTGTTTAAGACATGAAAAGAAGAATTCTGAATGTTGATTGAGTGGAAGTAAAATTTAATGGCGCAAGAGCCAGGTGTGACTATGCTGCGCCAAACAGGATATAATCTTGGTCTAGATGTTTGAAAAAAAATGGACGGAAGATAAAAAGTTTGACAAGAAGGATGATCGGAAATACAGAAGGATCACTAGGGTATCCTGTGCGTGGGGGATGCGTCATCCTGGTTTATGAAAGACAGTAAACCTCCATGAGAAAGAAAAAGGCCCCTAGGGTGTCTCGGGGTCATGATGCCCGTACTTACTTAAAGAAGGTAAGTCCCTGAATTCCCCTAATATAATCCCCGGGGGCAAGGTGTACGGCTATACCCCCAGACACTGGGTAAACATTTTAGTCAGCTTTTACGACATGCATGAGTTACAGTTGAACTCCCCTTTCACACCCGGTCACCACGCGGGTCATCCGAAAGTTGAAGACGTTGTGATTAATATATATATATTAAATCTTATGATCCTGGGATTTTCATTGGTTTTTTCTTATAATCTGATTTTTTTAAACAATTTACAACCATCTAGCATTTTTCTATGGTATTATTACTTCTTCATATTTTATTAAAACGTAATTTTCAGGAATTTACATGAGCTCAAAAAGAAGTTTTGATGTATTGTAAATTTTACTCTTCAGTAACTGTTTGTGTTATGTTTATAAAATAAAATAAATCCAAACATAATTTCAAAAATTGAATGCTCCATGTGTCTAGGTCTAACTAGCATTCCTCTTTCAAAGCCCATTAATTCCCTTTGAGCGGTTATAATCACGTCAGAAGACATTTCACGTGAATCACTTAAATAAAAACGAAATAACTCTTTCTAAAAATGCACTACCCATGAATACAATTATTTCGCACTGCTACAGCCATCCGAATATTTGCATACTGCTATCCCATGATTTACTTGTACTTCAGTGTAGTTCACAATGCTGTGAACTCAGCAACCTTCACAATATGAATCTAGTGAAACCCTTGAAATGTTTAAACAGGAATTAAGTAGAGATGCTGAGATAAAATATTTATTAATCTCTATTTATTCATTAATTTAATTTCAAAGTTTAAATTAATAAAATGAGTTGTATTTTTAAAGACTTCAAACATGAGAGATTCACTTAAGAACTCTATAATAAATCCATTGAGTCAAATAACTCATTTTAGTATTCATTGCTTAAAATAATCAAAATATTATAATTCCTATAATTTTGACATATCATTTAGAAGACTAATGTCCACATATATGGTTCGAAAATACTAATGATATCATCGCACCGAATGAGATATTTATTAATTCTCAAGAGAATGATATCCCTTAAAGATTATCTCACTCTTCATTTCTCTTCTTGCTTTCCATTTCATACTTGGATTTATCAAATACTACAAACCGCAGACCATGGAAATGACCAATTTTGTAAGGACAGCGGTTAATGTACATTCGATAGATTATGAAAGCTCTCAATACAATTGATTTCTAGAGTCCTCAAAATCGAATCAAAGGCAGCAGTTTCTATTATTTAGCCGTGTAATCACTAGCGAATTGAATACTACTAGTGATTGGGAAACGAGCCAAGATTTTGGAATTTCACAACATGTAGTTAGTAAAGCACATCGGTACTTAATGTGTGTATTGTCGTAATATTACACGAATCCGGCCCTTTCGATGATAGCACAGTACTGATAGATTGGAGGAACAAATGCTTAAATCCAATTCGTCTTAACTTTAGAAAAATTTCTAAGGTTTTCAAACGAGATTTGTGGGTAAAAGACAGATATCCTCTATATTTTGTAATTACTCAGCGGTAGAAGAACTGTAGTAAACATCTCTCTATTATGACTTCAACCAGTCCACACCAAGTCTTATATCTTGCGCAGTCTATGAACTTATTTTTAAAAAGTTATGAAGTGAACACTCAAAATTGTAAATAGAATAGAACGTATACACTAGATATTATATCTTATGTTGTGTATGGGATTTACTTTAAAATAAGCTTTATGCATAACACGCAACATTTTAAATTAGATGATTGATTCCATAGCCATCATATAGCCCTCGTGTGGCGCCTTAGGGCAATGTTAATAAGACAATCAATCAATTATGGTCTTCGATACACTCAATTCTTTATCTTGTGCAACCTATGAGAACTATTTTGCAAAAGGTTATGCAGATAACACTTTGAATAGTGTAGACATTGGATAATATTATCTTATGTTGTCAATGGGCGAGTGAGTGATAGTGAAGTTTATTGGCGCAAGAGCCAGATGTGGCTATACAGTGCCAAACAAGATGTAACTGTGGTCTAGACGAGTGAAAAAAATTGAAAACAGACAAAAATTGGTTGACAAGAAGGCTGATCGAAAATAGAGAAGGATTGCTAGGGTATTTCGGGTGATGTTGTCAATGGGATTTACTTTAAAATAAATTGCGAGGCGAGTATTAAAAATTATTCAAAGCAAACATATAACAGTTGCTCTGGAAGATCTGTTCATAGCTGTGGATTTCGGTCACAAGAAGCTTTGATGAAGGCATTAGCCTTTATCTATAATTTACTATTGTAGCAGTACTTTTGAAATATATTTTTAGTTTACAAATGTGTACTTACACTCGCGAGATCAAAATAGCTATAATGGAGAATAATTTTGGAGAAATGGAAAGTTCTATATAACCTTCGAAAGAGTTATTAGGAGATTCCTATTTGGGGAAAGGTATATTGATAATGGGACTCTATCTTACACCCGTAGTACACTATGTGGGGAGCAGCGAGATGGCCAAATTAAGTACATTGATGAAGTATTAATCTATAGTAGCACAAGGGAGCTGACTTTTCAACTTGGAATGACACGAAAAATTAATAATAATTTAAATATAGCTTAAATATACTTGTAACTCAATTTTTGCTGTCTTGGATTTGAACTTTTAAATTGTATATCGCCTGATTCGTTCCGCTAACTCGACAAATCTCGAGCTAACGTTCTTTAGTCGAATTCAATCAAAGGAGAATTTCGGGTAAAATTGTTTACCAAATACTAAATAATTAATGGTTTTTAAAAATTTTAATAACAAAACAATAGGCAGTTAAATAAATTTATTTTTAATTTTTCAGATTATGAGTTAAAGATCTCTGAAGCATCGGGCTCTCCGCAATACTGACTACTTTTGTTTTTTAAGTGCCATGATAACCTAACACACACAGCTTTTAGAAAAATTGCACTGTCTAAATATCATATGTTTTTCATTCTATTTTCAACATTATTTCATAGTTTTGAGATCTTACTCTTAAGAAGTGTATAAAAATAGGGTAGGAATTCACTGAAAGTGAAACAAGAAAACAAAATATTTCATTTTATGCACAAAAATTTGACAATTTATTCAACCAGTTTGATTAGAATGGTCAAAAGTCAATTCAACCAGATTTTAACTCTCTACATTTTATTTATCTTTAATACCTGACAAAAGTATCACAATAATTCAATCATAAATCTTGAATCTAAGTTAAGAGACTTATCACCAAAACCCAGTTATTTATCTGCAATGAAAAAGTTATAAGATAATAGAAATAAATAACCGTCTCCAGCGGCAAATAAATTTATTATATTTAATATTAAATCGTGACATTGTTTTTAAATTTGTTTCCACATAGATGTGTTTTTTTTGCGACATCTTGGGCCATAGACGTTACACCCTGTAGTCTTAGCAATGGTAAATCGACAACTAGCTTCTTTTCATGTCTTTATAAGTATGTAATATATATATATATATGCTTCTAAAACTCAGTATTTTTATATCCTTCAAAGTATCTAAAATAAACCTGTCAGAAAAATGTAAAATTCGATAAAAACTCATTCCCTGAACTACAGTGTGAATTGCATTTGAATCGTCAATCTAAATAAAGAACCATTCGTCATCTGATATTTTTATCAGAGCAGATATCCGACCCCGTTCGATTTAGATCCAAACGCAATGGATCAAACTCAAATTTCACGTATCGTCTGCGCCCATTTTATATACTATTACTCGTTCGGAAGTTTGCAAAAACCGGTCTGGGATCGAAAGGGAGGAGGCTATTTGTCTTTCAAAAATGCTTGCATTATTTCTAGTTTTATGTAGCGTATCAACCATTTTAACTCTGTCGCGAAGGAATAGAAAAAAAAATCAGAAATAATAATCACGAAAAAAGTAAACAAAAAAAAAAAAGAACAAAAACATGCTCTCTATTCAGAACAGCGAAATTCAATATGCAGCGCTGCAAAAATTTCATGCCTCGTCTACTGTAAAGGGAATCCATTACTTATACTATCGACTAAGCCACCGGTGTAACAGAGGAAATAAAAAGAGCGAAAATATCGTCTGCTAAAGAGCAACGCGGCAGCCAAACGAAAAATAAGAAGGAAAGAGAAAGAATCAACCATGCAAAACATAACAGACGTTCGAAAATGCCACCAATGTCAGAATTTTTACTAACAAAATTATGTATAAACTAAAATGTGACAAACGATACGACAGTAGTCTTCTGAAATGTTGTTTGATACACGTTTTTCCCATTTGTAGAGATGTTAAAAGATGACGAATGCGAGGCTATTATTTTCGGGAATTTTATTCCGAATCTGGTTACGTTTGATGCGCATCGGTGAGTGAAATACCAAACGATAATTTTCGAATTGAAGTTAAGAGGATTTAACAAAGAAATCCTTTCATTTTCGAACTGCGCCTGTCATATACAGAGGAATTTGATTCGAGGTAAAAATTCTTCAAGCTTAAAACCTTCAGCAATTACTTCGACTTGGTTTCATTTTTTTGAAAAGGAACTATAATATTTTTTGGATTATGTTTAAAGAAGGATCATCTATGTTTTCTTTTATTTTAAAACATATATTGAAATATCTTTTAAATAATAATGACTTAATTTAAAATAAAACATACCTTAAACTTCAGAAAGATCTTACTATGGAAAATATTTTTTAATGTTAAAGGTAAGAAAGTAACTTATAATTATGCGAACATTGTAAAAAATCTGAAATAAATTATTATAAATACTCATTGTGACAAAATTATGAGAATTCCACTTTTTTTTTACATAATTATGTTGATTAAAATCGATAACATTGAGTATGTGACATTTATTTGTGAATTTTGGTTTTTGAAAAACATTCTTTGGAAAGCGAATTGATGAAACTCGAAAATAAATTTTTGGTAAGATAGAAGCATTATTTTACGATTTTTCCTGCAAAAGCATTATTTTATAATTTTTCTGCTGATTTTTCTGTAAAATTCACAGAGATAACGAGTAGTTATATTATCACCTATTTGACAATAAATTAATATTTGAAATAAAGATCATACGATAGCTAAAACTAAGCGGTTGATTGAATTAATAAGTTGGATAAAAATGAATTAGTTAAATGTGTGTGCGTGTGGTAGAAACACATATCCAAAAACAAAAGAAGTTCTTAGAAAAAAAAATTATTACGGAGTCATGTTTCGTTAACAAAACTGTCGTGTGAATACAGAGGGAAATATCTTTCATTAAGAATTTTATACCAGACACACTTTTTCTAATTCTTCAGGGAATTTCATATACCCTCTTCACGTCCCCTCAGGTTCCTGTTTTCAAGTGATACAAATACTTCTATTCTACAGTAGGGATTTTAACTCTATTGACTACTTAAAGGAAATCAGTCTAAATTAGCATTCGTTCCATAAAAGTTATGGATAAAACACTTTGAGAATTTTATTTCTGTCGTTTTAAATGGAAAATCTAATTTACTGTGCAGCTAAAAAACTTAAGTTAATTTTTAGACTAATATTTACAAGAATGAAAGCGAAGATGCTATTGTCTTTTGAGAAGAATTATAACTTACAATACCGATTGATTATTGTTTATTAACGTCGCCTTTAGATGCATCATTAAGTATATTATCGACGGACCTTGTAAGCTTGAACCTCATTCAAATGACGAGGACAACACCAGAACTGTTAACCTCTTTCTTCATATCACACCAATGGAAGGACTTGAACCCTAGATAGGTTTATCAGTGCATCACACAAGACAGGTCCTGAGTAGCTTCAGGAGTTAAACCCATGATTCGATGGAAATAACGTCGGCCACGAGCTCGCTACTCGACTACTCAGCCATCTCACTCACAATACAACTGCGAAGTCGAGGGACTCGATTCTTCAATTCCTTAAAGATTTATATGATAAATTATAAGAAAGCAAAATATAAGGTTAAGTATGAAATAATTAGTTTTCTTTATTTTTTTTTTACCTGTTGGTAAGCATATCTTCTAATTTCAAATTTCCTTAGAAGAACGATGGATTTCGAAGACAGAATACCATTAACAATTATTTCACCAAAGTTTATGAGGATTTGCTTAAGTCCTTAGTAATTTGTTTTCGCCTGCCCAATAGAGAGACTAAGTAATGTAGTCTTTCTGCTTTCAGCTCCATGTTTTCTTATGTTGATGCATGTAATTATGTGAATATTGCTTATTATTTGATGTCTCTAGTACTAAAAATGCAAGACATATTTTAATTTCTTATATACAATTATCATGTAGGTGATTTTTTAAAAGCAACCATTCTTGAGGTAGCGTGGACTTAGGAAAAGTTATCATTAATTAAATATTACTATAACTAAGTACGCAAATTACAAAGACATCAAATGCCTCGCATACATCAATGAAAATAACGCATTAAACATATTTAAAACAATCGATTAAAATTTAGAATACATATCAATTTAATTTGTTCAGAAAATATTATTCTTCCAATATTCAATTACAACACTCTTACCATATAAGAATGGAAAAAAACTCAAAATATTTTGTTTTTATTCTAATGTGTATGAAGAACCAAAGGTTATAGAAATAATTAAAAAATCAATTTAATTTTATGAAAGCTTTGTATTTCTTTTTTAAATCATAACTATTATGCCTTATGCTACTTGAGTGTGTGGTACATGAATGTATGCACGCTAAAACCTTGAGTTTGTTTTTAGATTTATTCGAAATTTAATTAAATCACATAACAAGCACCTTAATGACGGATTACTTATTAACGTCACATTTATAAATAAGACGAGGACTTGTACTTCTGAAATTCGGTCATATGACGAGGACGACACCTGAGCTAAGGCCTCCCTCTTCAAACTGACAGGTGTGGTGACCGGGAATGGCAGAATAGTCCCACTCTAGCTCATGCATGTCGTAAGAGGCGACTAAAACGTTTACCCAGAGTCTGGGGGTATGCCGGACACCATGCCCCTGGGGATTATATCAGGGGAACTCAGGGGCTTGCCTTCTTTAGATAAGTACGAGCATCGTGATCCCGAGGCACCCTAGTGATCTTTTTCTTTCCCATGGGGTTAACTGTCTATGGTAAACACGAGTGATGCACACCCGAGTTACCCTAGCAATCATTCTCCATTTTTGACCCTCTTTCTTGTCAACCAATTTTTGTCTTTTTTTTTTAATTTCCACGTCTAGACCACAGTTAAATCTTTTTTGGCGCCGCATGGCCTCAGCTGGCTCTTACGCCAATAAACTTTACATTCGCTCTCTCACTCACTCCCTCCTCAAACTTCCATGCCATGCCAAAGAGGGGAACTTGGAATCTCGACAGATTTAACGTGTTCAACCCTGCTACATTGCAGGTGTTCAATGGCATTAGAAGGCCAAACCCACGATTCAATGGAAACAACCACTCGACTACCGCGGTCACACAAGCATTTTAATACAAATCATACTCTTAAATTTATGCTTATTGGTTTTATAATATTTTTATACCGCAAACTTATACTAATGTTGTTGCTATTATTGTCTTACCAGTAGCAAGGAGAATAATACTTTAAGAAACTCATGATACTATTTATTGCGATTGCTTTATTTTGCTTATCGCTATTTCTTTTAATCGTTATTTCCCTTTACATAACATTTAACACTACACAAAACTGTTACAACACTACTTTACCACCCCACCCGAGTCTTTCCCTTCAATACCGCAACTTCATTTACCGTACACAGCTTCAATTTCCTCCGCCCATTTACAACGAAACTCGGATCCAACAACCAACTTCCAAATTAAACACTTAACCCCCACTAAAGAGAGGGTAATTTCCCCGCTTTAATACCAACACATTCCAAAATAATAGCCGCTACTTTAGACATTCCCAATTCCTCTAAGCAACCAGGGAAAGAGATTGAATCTCATATCCTAGTATAATCAACTTGTCACCCTTTTAACCAGGTAAAACGAAACATTAACCGTTGGGGCAAATTGGACAAGGAAAGTTCAGTAGCCAGACCACTCTTCGCTCGATGACAGGGCCCTGTCATCCAAATCTGGTCACTGGATGATTAATGCTGTTCCAAATTAGCCCGGCCCCGGAGAATTTATCTGTAGCCCAGTTCTCTGACGTCCACTGATATTGCGAGCCCTGGTGGTACTAGATTTCGGATATGTGTGCCTCCAGATACTAGATCTATCGCTGCCAAGGGACATGATGGATTAGGGGTCCTGAGCATCTTCGGGAGAGACTTGGATCTAAGATCTGTTCTGGGAAGTTTTCGGAAAGTTGACGTGTCTTTGTTTTGGGCAGGATCGATAGAGGTGATGTTGTGTATAGAGACTGTGTTAGGTTTTAATAAAGTTTGTTTTTTATTAAGGAGGGAAGCGGAAATTTATCACTAGACTTTAAGGAATAGTTAAGTTATAAGTTTTTCCAAATTCAAGCTCGTTTAGAAAAAAGGAATTTAATGAAATATTGTCAAAACTGTACAAGTCTAAGAGGCGTAAATTTCGCATCTTTTTTTTAGAAAATGAAGACATTTGTGTGACTCGATTTAAATATAATTATTACAATAAAAACATATGGAATTTGAATTATAGTGATCAGCTTGAGGAATAATTAAATTATATGAATCTCTAAAATCTTGCATTTCTTATACATCTGATACAAAATAGAGGGCTCTTTTCTAATTACGTAGATGCATAATTCATGAGAATATAATAAATAGAACGCTTGAAAATTTAATTTCAAATTGGTTAATATACGTGCAACACCATAGTGAAAAATATCTGTGTATTTGAGTTTTTCTCAAAAGTTTTTTGCCATGGTATTCTAGTGATCATGGTCGCAAACTCGTGGTTAGCGTGAGCCCTGTTGCCACTAAAAAACCACCGAGTAGTGGGGAATATGCACGTTAAATCTGTTGAGGTCCCAAATCCTCACGAAGGCATGGTGTGGAAGTTTGGAGATGGAAATGTTCATTCATGAGTAGTCTTTGTCATTTGCCTGAGGTTCGAAATTGTGAGGTCTGTTGCCAATAGTCCTCGCGTTGCTTCTGAATAATAAACAATGAATTGATTAATCAAAAAGAATGTTATGCTTATAAGTACTCTGCAAATTTAAAAGTTATATATCACGTTCTTTGCTTTTAATATAAAAAGTTCGGATTGCTTAAATTTGGCATATAAGACGCTCATTCCTTCTCGTTGATAGTGTCTAAATTGTCTTAAATTGTAGGATTGATAAATTAATTGAAAAGCTCGTTTCTCTAAAGAATAAAAAAAGTAAAATTTTACAATCAACATAAAACTTTATGAAAATCCTTAAGTTAGAGATTCAGTTTTAAAAATTTAATGCTATCAAAAGAAATGGTATTAAAAATATTATGATTAGTTTAGAGAATAGTTAAGTTCTTTCAATAGATAGGCTCCTAGAAATGTTTTAATTTCATTACAGGAAAAATAATTTTAAAAAGAAATGTTCTGCAGGATGTAAAAATTTAATTTCTTTAAAAAAGATTACTTTAGAGAAGAAATAAATCAATTTTACTATCAATTATAATAAATTTAAAAGGCAATATTCAATATTTAGAAGATTTTTCAACTCTATGAAAGGGTACGTATTAATGTAATTTATCATAAATTTTGGAGAAAAAAAATTTTCCTAGCTATTTCCCAATAATGCTCTACCTTATGTATATATAATCCACATATAACTATTTCCAATATTATATTTTCATTTTATATATGTTATGATATTATAACTAGTAGATTTTATATGGTTATAAAACTTGAAATTATTGTGACTTAAATAATTACTAATCCTTATGATTATTTAATAGCTTTTCGCGAAATGTGCATTTTGTGATCTATAGTGTTTTCACTTTCACGAAGCATACATGTTTTTATATGATAACATAACACTGATTACATGAAAAACATAATTATTTCTTCTTAAAATTTTCACGAGGAGGCTAACTATTCATTCATAGAATCATTCTTTAAAATTCTACTCCCGTTTATGTACTTAAAAAACTTTGAAGTTTTTTAAACACAGATTTCTTTTTATTTTTAGTAAAAAAAATGAATGTAATTATTATTCTCTTTTAGAAAAGGAAATATAAAAGTATAGGGAAAAAAAACAAAAATCCATTTACGTGCTCTCCAGAAACTGTTAAAGAGATTATAGTTTAGTGGAAACTTTAAAACTCTGGTACAATGGAAAAAAACGATTGTATTCATTTATTTAACTCAAAAGTTTTTGTGGAGAAGTTTTTAATACTATTACTAATATTATCCATTATGTAAAACAAAATTCTAACATAATAGCTAAGTAAAAAATCATTATTTTTTCAATAAAATTGAGCCCTTATTATAATTAAAAACCACTTTCTACTTTTACAATATAATTCTACTAAAAAGGAAAATTTGTAAATACAATTGATTGTAAATATAAAATCATTAACGTTTTATTTAATAAGTGCATGGAATGCACCCATTACTTCACCGTTTTAAAATTCAAAACAAAATAATTATCTTATGGGTTTCTCATTATTTTTCTAGGTTCTATTGTTAAAAATTTGTTTCAGCAGCGATACAGCGAATGCAAACTCAGTGGAATTTTTAAAATGAGATTTTTTAATTCCACTTTATTTTTTTTAATCTTTAATTTATGATTATGGTGATTCTCTGAGAGCTCTATGTTTTTTTTAAAGTTACTTAAAATATTTATCATACTGTAAGAACTAAAAAAAGTAAATAAAATTTACTCTCATGTCTTACACTTTTTAATGCGTTCTATTATAATCAAATAAATATACGGTCAAGATGTAAGATAGAGAATCAGAATTACCATGGGATTAATATTAACGTTAAAGAATTCGAAATTGAAATACTACAACGTACCTGTTATGCGTTATATTTGTATTCATTATATGTATAAATATAATTTTACATTTAAAAATGTATTGGGATCCGCTGTAATCTTTTTCGATGCTTGATTATGGGAGATCACATGTTTTTTTTTTTTTTTTTTTTTTTTCTTTTTTGAAAATAAGCATGTTTTCTTTTTAATGCACTGATCTAAAAAAAAATGAATGAAATAGCTAACCATGTAACTTATTATCGCATGTTTCCCTCTTCAACTAACCTTTTTGGGTTATTTTACTATGTTATTTGATTTGTGAGCCTCTCCTTGTGAAAGAATCATGACTGATGTAAATCAGCATTCTTATAGGTAGAATATGTACTGAATAGAAAATCTTTAGATAGAGAAGTTGTAATATCGCACTAGACAGATTGAAGGTATCTGCGTGATTACCTATAGGTTGAGGATTAGTGAGATTAATATGCGCACGGCAAAAGTGCGCGGAGGTATTATATGATCATACCAGTTTACAAGTGTTAATACTTGAATCGGAACCAGTTTTACTGTTATTGAGATAAGTAGAAATTTCCGTTACAATCTTTAGTTAGGACGTCAGTCGGTAATCGTGCCTCATTTGTAATAAGGCTTTTATTTGAATTATTCTTAAGTAGAACTCATATACGCTTAAGATTTGCTAGACTGGTTCGTTTTTGACTGATAATTTTTCTGAATTTTGCCCTAGCAGAGAAGCGGAGGCGACATAACTATAATTAGTAATGAAGTAACTGCATATTTTTAGTAAAAAGTTTCCCCCTATTTTCCAAAAGAGTATGATCATTTTAACTGAGATAATTTGGATATGACATTCATTATATTCATAAGTAAAAGTCTTAATTTCATCTTTTGATCTTAATATATCAATAAATTCTGCGTTACTACATATTTTGAATTCAAAGACAAACACCAAAGGGCGTCGTCTCTTAACACCTAATAACTCTCATTACAGCTACTTAGATGCAAAAGAAGGGAGACAAAATAAATGAGCACTCTAGTTTCATGAAAAAAATCACAACTCTCCATTACTCTCCACCTCTACAAAAAAACGCCTTACGTACATCAAGAACTCTCATCCTTCACGGAAGAAAAGAATCCCAAACCTGAAGAAATGAATCTTGCCTAATAAAAAGACATTCCAACCCTCTTCCCATTCTCATCCGGACGGCGGTCAAGCAATCGAACGCTTCCTCTGTAACCCTTGTTTTCCGCGACATTGAAGCAGGGCCAACATGACAGGTGATGGGTCGGTGCCATTACCGGGAAAGGACGTCGGCCTCCACCCTTCTGGCCACTTCCTCGCTGCTCTTTCTTCATGTCTTTTTACTGTTATATAATTTGGGTTCTCCGATCTCGGCCTGTGTTTGGAGAGTGCTTGTGATCAGACTCAAATGAAATAAAAGTTGAGATGAGTTGACTGGAAATCGGCAATTCAAGTTTCGAATTGTCTTGTTTCAAATTTATAGACAGAATTTTTCATTTACTCATATAAAAGGAATAGGTGTATATAAAATAAGCATAATGAATAATTATATGTAAATTTCCATTACTATGTACAAGATCTAAAATTAAAACCCAAGAAAAATCAAAATGGATATCATAGTAATTCAAGTTGAAATTTCAGGCCATTAGCGAGAAATATTAGTAAGATATTAATGATATTTCTCAAGATTATTTGAGAAGTAGATACAAGATGAAGATAACTGGGGCTTATGAACTAATTATGTATCTGAAATAATTAATTCTAGAATAGTTATCTCGTTAAATATTAAAATGATATACATTAATAAAAAAATAAAGAATGTATATAATATGCATTCAATTTGTAAGTCTTAGTGCTAGGGAATAAATCAGTTTGATTTCTAGTTTTTGTGTGTAAATTACATTTAAGATCTTAGACCTATGTATACGAATGCGTAATCGAATAATTAAACTTAAAAACATGAAGAAGTCGTAACAATCAAAAACAACTGCTGATCGATTGATCGTTTTTATAATTTCGAACTTCGATGCAACTTGAGACTTACTGGCGATGATCAAGTGACGAGGGCAATAAAAGTGCTGGTACACTTCTCCTCAAACTTAAATACCATCCTAGCGCAAAGTCTTTGAGCTTCTCAAGATTTAACGTACATCAGCTCTGCTACACGTCGGGTCTTAAGTGGCATCAGAACTCGAACCCACGACTCGATAGAAACAACTCTAGCCCTGCCGTCTAGTCTACCGGGCCCAAAATAATTACCGAAGCAGTATTTACTTAAAATTACAAGGAATATTAATAAAGCAAATAAAAAAAATCGTGCAATATTAATATGCACAGAAAACATATCAAATGGAATACATAGTTATAAAGTTAATGAAGTAAACTACATTCAGGAAATTCTTCGATGGATTACATATGAAGTTAATGAAGTAAACTACATTCAGGAAATTCTTCGATGGAATACATATGAAGTTAATGAAGTAAACTACATTCAGGAAATTCTTCGATGAAATATAATATGATTAATGAAGTATTAATATGGTACTAAAACTTAATTCAAAAACTAAAATCAATGTATCATTTTAATAAAATATTCATGGGTTACAACACTTTCACAATCGTATTTAAGGAATTCATATGTAACTAAAATAGTTTACTGTGACAACCATGAAATGCAAATAAGATATAACAGTATACAGAGTACTAGCATACCCTAAATACAATTAGAATTTTCGTTTTACATAAAATATTTTCTTAGTAACAGAATAAACACACATTTCTATTGTTATTCAAAAATTTTGATATTACTTGATATTCAAAATACAAAATGCGTAACGTTAAATTAATATTATTTTGTTTGCAACTAAATAGGATTTTTCACTGCAATATATAATCAGGAATATTTCCACATAATTAGTAATTTTTTTTGTATAGAAATTAAAAAAAAAATTATGATTTAAATTATTCTTAAGTGCTCTTTTAATTAAAAAAATTCTTAAAAACAGAATCAGAAATGAAATACATATTATGAATATGAGAAAAAATTACAATAAAATTTTACCATATCTAGAAGATCTTATATTTCTTAAAGATACAGACAATAACCAACATATAGCACAGAATAAATTCAGACTTACCTAAAAAAAAGAGAAAATTATTTTCAAAAAGAATATATGAGTATAGAAGAACAATAGTACATTAGAGCCAGTTATAATAATATATTCTGAAAAATGCAGTTTTTGTATTGAGAGACATTATGTAAAAATACATATGTAAGTAGAATATTAAGTCGAGAATATTATCTTACAATCATATATTTATTTATTTTTGTTCTAAATAAACAAAAATACTGCGACAAAATAAAAGAACTCAATGCTACAAGAAATAAAAAAAAAATCAAAATATTTGTCGAGTTTAAAAGAACAAGAAATAAAACACAAGCACTATTAAGATGACAAAAAACTCAAATCAACAATACATGAAAAATTTTAAATTCAAAATAAAAAAAATTGATAATCCTCATTATGATTTAAAATCAAGATTTCTTTTTTGATAACAAAGGAGTTTATGGATAAAGTATGTTGTAAAACTATTTACGAGGATTAATTTCTTAGATGAAAATCCCATTAATCCTTCCTTTCTTTCCGTAATAAACATAACAGAAAACATCTTTTAAAACACCTTTTACATCTTAAATAAATACTGAATTTTTTTTTATTCACAAAAATTCTCGAGTTTGTTGTTTTAACTTAGTGTTAGAATTTTTTTTTTATTTTGTTAGTAATGGCAGATTAAGTCGTTTGCATTTTGTTCAGAAGGAAATATTATTTAAACATAGTTCTCTAATAACTTATCACATTTAAAAGTATTATTTCTTCATTTATATATTTTTCACAGCGTAATTTTCTTATATAATTTTATTTTGCTTGTCTTTAAGAAATTCTTTCTTTAACGAAACTTATTGATAATTACATTACATATATGTAACTTCAAGAAAATATGTTGTAATTTATAAGCAAAATATTAAAATATTTAAACAAAACATTTTTCTTTCAATATTAAAAAAAAGAATTTATTTATTATAAAGGAAAACAAACAACTCTGTAAATATAAATGCATTTCTTATAAATTTTCAAATTTTTTTATTTAATAAAACAGTTTACAATCTCTGCAAAATAGGACAGTTTACAATCTCTGTTTAATATTACGTCAAATTGGTATTCTTTTAATTTCAACTCTTAATACGCAATATCAAGACAGCAATTAGAATATCCTCGAAGGAAATGTAACAGTCAATACCAGAAAAAACATAAGAATTAATCTAGATATGTAATGAGTTAACTTTAGTTCGAATTAAATTTACGAGTTTTATCTCTGTTTTTTTTAAAAAAAAAAAAAAACGCAATTTAAATGCCACTAGATATTTGAATAGCGCTTTTTCTTTTGGAAAATCTCACACATTTTACAATTTTTCTGCATTAATTAAAAAACAAAATAATTTTTTTAAAAGAACCATTGAATTTAATACCTAAAGAAAGAAAAATAAAACTGACAAATTTTAAAACCGAGTTTAAATTTTCAGATAGCATAAGCTGTGAATCTATTTGAGAATAACGAATGATATCGTCCTTAAAATATCTCACATGTTTCAAGAAGTAGTTTGCAAACATAAAAAAAAACGTACGTTATCTTTAAAAGAACTCTTCGCGTTTAAATAAGAGATTAGTTTAAGAAATAAAACTTAGTAGAATGAATTTTATAAAGAAGTTTTAAGTGCTTACAAATAACTATAATTATTTTTATTACTTTTTAAAAACGTATCAAATAAAAGTTCTTTTTTTTAATTAGTAAGACAGAGCTTAAACTTCTTTCAAGGACTTTATTTACATTAAGTTTTTACGAGATGAAATAAAGAAACATATTTAGTGAACAGTATGAAATTTAATTTATTTTGTAAAAAAATTGTAGACTTCAAAAGATTAGAAATTTTATTACTTTTTTCTAGTTAGTCGGAATTTGTTTTAACAGCTTGCTATAGATAGTGACATTTTTCTTTTACTAGTTAAATTTATAAGATATGTTAAAAACGATTAGGATACACAGTTGCTTTTCTTCCGAATAACGGTAATTGATGTTAAATCAAATATATATGTATTTAATTTCAAGATATTTGTTAGAAAAACACATAAAACAAATTTAAAATAACTATTTTCTCACAAAATGAAAAATGAACTGTAACATTTTTATACAACTTGTTTCATTAAAATTGATAGAGTTTTTCTATTTCTGTATATTTGGCATGCATTTTTATGAGAAATGTGTCGTTTATGTAAAAAAGAATACGAATGAATTCAGAATGGTAGAAGAATCCTTTGTATTGAAAGAATATTCATTAACAATGCTTTATTATTTCTAATTAGATCTTATTTAATTAGATTATAGAAAAACTTAAGTAGAATTTCAGTTGTATATATATTTTAGATGTGAAAAATATACTTTTAATTAAACAGAAATTATACTTAAATTCGGTAAAAGGTATTTAATCAAATTTTTGCTATAAAAAATAGATTTTTTTTGTTTGTTTTCCAATAAATTAACTTACTTCTAATGTTATTTTTCCCTAAGAAAATAACTCAAATTTTATAAATACGTAAAAAATATCCATTATAATAACATTATAAAAAGAAGAAAACATATACTGTAGCCATATTAATTAATTGTAATGAATTAATTTTTTAAATATTTAATGTTTGTGCAGAATAATTTAAGTTCTATTAATTAGTAAAATATTCATAAAACTCCTGTAAAAAATATGCTAGCTTCTTGTCAAGTACCTTTCATTTTCTTTCAGTACCTTTCTTTCATCAAGTACATTTCCAAATCATTTAAAAGTAATATAGTGAAATAATTTAGGTTTTTTTTAAATTAAAAGAAATAATGTTTCTTTTTCTGTCACAAGAATTCGATCATATTAAATGCCTTTTTCCTTCTACGATATATTTCTCCTACTCATAAAAATACAGAAAAATGACATATTTTATAAAAGCACTATGAACAAAGGAAAAATAACTTTTTTTATAGCATTTCATTTTGAAAAAAGTACCAAGAAAAACGTGCAGTACAATACGACACTCAACACAGTTGTATAATGAGTAGTTAGAATATGATATGATTTGATTTGATTAACTAATTGCTTGATAATGAGTCATTTAGAAGCAACGCGAGGAATATTGCTATATTGGTGATAGAACTCAGAATTTGGAGCCATGTTCAAGTGACGAAAATGACACCTGAGATAGCTCTTCATTCTTCAAACTTCCACACCACACCAACGTGAGGACACAGATTTAATGTGCATCAGACCACTATACAAAGGGTTACAAGTAACATCAGGACTCGATCCCACAACTGAATGGAGATAATGCCGATTACGAGTTCATGAAAAGGACCACTAGGCTACCTTGACCAAATTCAAATATATTGCATTAGAGCAATGAGACGCTTTTAATGCTACTATTTCCAATAATACCACTAAGAAAAAAACCATTGATCAAACTCAGTTTTAATTAATTAGAACAAAATGCAAATAAATTACTTCTTTAACTAGTCATAGTCAATCGTAAAATACTTCTTTAAGCAAATAATAGATCACAAAAATCAAATACAAGATTATATTATACGCTTTTAGTTAACATCTTGTACGTATATTTGAGGCTACTCGGAATTATCTCAGTTAATTCCGAAGAAACATGCGAGGCCATTATAGAAATTTTTTGTTTGATATGTTCATTTTAAAATAAGTTAAATTCAAATAAATTTATTACTGATAACTAATTTCGTATTTCTGGCCCACGATTAAGCAATAAGAATATTTGTTGAATTGGTAATTATACTAATCTTATTACAAAACTAGATTTCATCACTTAAACAGTTGCTTCCCTTGACCTTGGTGGCGAATAATCTCGCAACGTTGTTTATTTAAAATGAACAGCTGCAATTATATCGATATTCAGTTGAATTAAATATACAGTAGAAATGATTCCTCAGATGATTGTCTTAATTAATACGAGCCCTGTCGTCACCCAATCGACCAATCAGGTAACCACGGTCTTTCATAAAAAATAGCTACTTTCCAAAATATTAAGAATTTCGGATTTGTAACTCTAGATGGTGAAATATTTCCAAAAGGATTTAAAAGATCAACAGGTTCACTTAAAATTTTTAAATGTCGTTGCTGATCCTAATCTTAAGAACTCTCTAACAGGTTTAAATAAAAATGGATGGATTACAATTAATTTATTAAGATAAAATCAAACGATCTAAAATGAAAAGATTTTCTGACAATGGATCCTGCGACTTATATTGCGAATACGTATGCATCAATTACACCCTAGAGACATTAAAATAAAGGTGATGATTATTATTTATTAACTTCGCGTGTAGAAGGAACACGAGGGCTGTTGGCAACGAACCTAGCAATTTTGAGTCTCGGTCAAGTGACGAGAACGACACCTGAGCTGGCAACTCTCTCTCCAAACTTCTACATCCCGCCAAGGGAGGGCTTGGAACCTCGACTAGACATAGCATGTATCAGCCCCTCTTCACAGTGGTTCTTCAATGACATCAAGACTCGAACCCACGGCTCGATGGAAACGACACTGGCCATGAGTTCGCGATCATGACCGAAGTTCGGAGGATATATTTCTGATGTTCCTGATTCGCTACTTCCCCGTATTTTATCCAACGTAAGTTAATAATGCGCAGTTACTAATTATTAAAATACCAGCTCAAAATAATCTCAGAAAAAAGCTCTTAACTAACTTTTATTCACCTTAATAGAATAATCTAAAAGTATTTCATTTATCCCGCCTTTGAGAAGCACATCCTCACGCGTCCACTTCTAAAGATTACAATTATAAAAGACAACTCTATTTCATCGTTTACTTAGATGATCCGAGTCAGTAATAAGAGTGTAAGCTGGATTCGACTAACTATATATTAACCTATTATACCTTCACACTAACGATTGAGCAGAACCTTTCAATCTTTTATCACTTACTACTCCCACTTCTTCATCCTCTTTCTATCACAATTACTGATTCATTCAACCTTTCGCCCTTTATCTCTATAATCTCTCTCTCTTCAACCTTTTATTATTTATTTCACTTCAATTTATACAGAATGCAGATTTGCATAATTCACAAGTCAAAGCTTTTCAGGCAAGCGATGTCTTGGAAATTCCCATAACGTCAACTAAGGGAAACACTCTAGCTAACCAGCTACATATTTATCGATTTCGAGCAAAATAAATATGCTACTATTGTATTAAAACACTGAAATTAATAAAATATTTCTCAAAGAAATAAGAAGTAAAACTAATCTGTAAGGTCTCATTAATTTTATAATATTGGTGATAATGGCTTTAAATATTGTAACGAAATGTAAGATGGCAACGCCAGACGAGAAAAGAAAAGAAAGAAGGGGGAAGAAAAACAATGTTCTTCATGTGTGTTGGTTATTAAATTTATAATAAATAGTGTTTGTTGTTTTATCAAGCAATAATCTTTCCCAACTCCAACACCCCTCTCCATATTAACTCATTTTTAAGATATTGCCATAAGATCTTCATAACAAATTTACAGAGATAAATACGGCTGTTTTTTTATATATGTGTGTGATGCTTGTATAATTATATAGTTATTTTAATAAAAATATAATTTTTATTAGTATTTTTTTTTTTTGAAAAAATATATACAGTTTTTAATTCTTTGGTTTGATAAAGTAAAATAATATAATCACACCAAGGGATTTTCTTTACTAATTTTTTGAATCATTCTCAAACTAAAATTCTTTGTAAAATAAATTCTTATTCCTTATAATCCTTCATTAATCTTCTTTTTCCGGTTTCCGTTTAGTCGATTATGATTAAGCGCAGCATACACGGTCTGACTACATTGATTAAAATTTAAAAGATGAAGACTGAGAAAGATAAAAAAAAAAATATGAACCTTGTGGTATGTGAAATGCAGTTGAAATATGCTACAAACTAGTTTCACTAAAAATATAGAAGTCCTGGATATCGAATCACATTTTACTTTTAAAAAGCTCGTAACTTCTTTTGCAGTGTATTAAGAAAAATAAAACTAATGTTTACATAAAAATAAGGTAATCTGGTTAGAAAGTACAATATATCTTACTTTATAGGTTTCGAAACAAAAATCTCTTTATCACTTTTTTAAACAAAGAAACGGTTCAACGAAAGATTTAAAACTTATCCCAAAAAGTGAGGGAAAAGGAATAAGTTTTAAAATGTGATGTAGAAAAACTCTAAATTTAAACTCTTTCACAATTTAAACTCTGCTATCAATTGCGGTAATTTTTTTTCCTCCAGAATTTGTAAAATTGTTTAACTATTCCAATTTTTATAATTTGTATCATTGTTTTCTTACATTGCTTCATATAAATAACGCAAAATCAAATTATTTACGTACAAAAAAGTCTATGTATAAATTAATTTTATTTATATATAATATTAAAATGAACCAAGAAACAAATTCAAAGAAAATCTAAGTTAAAAAACCTTCTTTCTATAATCACCATTAACAAAATTTTTATTTCTATCTAAATATACTTAAAAGTATATTTTAAGCCATTATATATTTTGAAATATGTTTTTATATATTTACTGTAAACATGTATAAATAAATATTTTGTGCTGGAAAAGCTGTTCACAATCCTTTAAAATTATTTAATTGCTTATATTATTCAACGACCTTTAAATTTGAATCCAGGCATTTGAACGTAATCTATTAATTAATTAATAAGAATAAAAACTACAGGAAGAAATTATTTCTTGAAAGCAAAAAATGGAAACTTTAATTATGTATTAATAATATGTGATGAGAGAATTAGCCCTTGTCCATAAATTATAAAGGAAAGAAAATAAGTATAAATTGAAACAGTTAACACATCACACAAGAAACTAACACATGAATTAATAAAACAGTTAAGATATAAATCATGTTTATAACTCATAATTTTAGGAAGCAACGGACTATGTATTAAAACATATTTTCTCAATAAGAATAAAATACTATATATTCCTAAAACAACGCAATTTAAGGGGGAATAAAGGATAAGGACATGCACATTTTAACATGAGAAACACTGAAACAGGTATTATTATTATTATTACTATACTCAGGAGACCTTTGGTCACCAATTAGAATTTTGAGCATTCCTTCAGGTTCTGTGAAAAGATCTACAACCGAAAAATTGCTCTTGAATCAATTGGATAAAGCCATCATATACTCAGCTGTGTGTAGTTATAATCCCTTGATCTTATCAAATATTTTCTGTACAGTGTTTATTGATTCTCTGAATTTATAAACAGAACTCCTATCAATTCACTACATTTTTAATTCAAAGCTCCCTATTGTTATTTTTAGATTTAGTAGCTGAAAATCCATGGTGTTGGAACAATCTACAACATAATATACTGCGGCTTTGGTTCTAAAGTAATATGAAAATTTGAAAAATGAATTTTCAAATGGGTTTAATACTCCCCGGCTTGTTCATGCGTCCTGAATTCACCTCTGATACTCCGATATGATACTGCGAATCCATAATATGACGGTTATTTTTTTTTTAAGTCAGATCGACTGTAGTTATGGAAATTTCGTGCATTTGCTAAAACACGCATTTGTTATCTCTCGACTTGTCTTGCTCAAACTTTAACGAAATTTTAATGTTTAATAACTTTTAGCTACAATTTATACCACCGATATCGTGATTTACAAGTTGCAATAATAATAGAACCAATAGCTAACTGTGAAATATGGTTTGTGATTCGGTTTTGGAAGGCAAAGGACTCGTTGGCCGCAGACACTCATCGTCAGATATCTGAGGTATACGATCCCAATGCAACAAGTGACAGCAAAATGCTCAATTGATTGCGACCGCTCAAGGATGGGTGAGACAATGTCTATAATGAACCAAGAGTTGCTCGACCCTCCGTAATTTCGGTTGATTCGGTGCACAAGAATTCTCATGAAGACCCATGGTTTGCGATTCACATTGGGTCAATGCAGCTTCCACATGCTTGAATAGTATGAGTGTGCTAAACAAACTTGTTCGTGATAACTTACAGTTCAAAAAATTATACTTACTATGGGCTCCTGGGCAGCTTTCTGAGGAACATCAAAGAAAGAAGAATGGCTAGTGGCTAATTTGTGTAACACAGATATATCGAAACAATTTTGGAACGTTATAATAAGTTCTTAAACAAAGTAAATTTACAAAAAATAGCTTAAGGAGTAGAAAATGAAGTACAAAATGGCATTTTAAAGTCTGAATTATTAGTAATAATTAACCAAGATATATTTCGATAAAATTTATTCTGCAGTATTAATTGATACTTATGTACATAATGTCGTAATTTACAGCTATTAATGACCTTTATAATAAGAAGAAATTCTGATTATTGCATTAGACAGATCGGATTGTTTCGTAAAAGAACTTTATGTGTTATAAGTTATCGAACTGCTTGAATCATCATTTTCTTTCACTTACAAGACGTACAGATTAATTTACCTTTTTGTATTCTTGTCCTCCCCTCTTAAAAGAATTTTTATTTTTCCATTCCAGAATATAAGAGATTTTAGATAATATTAAAATTCGCTGAGGCGAAAAATAAAGTTTCAAGACTAGAATTTGATCCTAAATCAGTAATAAGGCGTTCTTTAAAGTTGTACATTCACGAAACATTGACAACTTTTCGTGAAAAATAAAAACCATTTTCCGTTCTTATTACTGTTCTTAAATTTCAGCGGGCAGAATGAGATGACAGAGCAAAACAGACCAAAATGTAATAAAGGCGAGACGTGCGACACAGTTGCCATTCTATAAAAAAATGAACAGGCATTATTTTTACCAATACCTTTAAAGGTTTCTAGTTCTGAAAAACAAAATGTATTCTATTTTTTTCCCCAGCATCCTGGAACAAGGAAATTATTTATAGAGCGAATCGCACTGGGTTGTATTCTAGAGAAACAACATGTTTTGTTATTCGCTTGTGTTTTTTTTTTTTTTTTTTTTTTTTGAACTGCACAATTCGCACCGTTTGTTTTTATTGATAGCGAGAAAATCGTTATCGAACGGGGAGAACAACGAGGAACTGATTTGAGACTGGTGTTTCATTTTCTTTTTCGAAATAACGATAGAACGAAAATTGATTTCAAACTATAATTTGATTTGAAGGAGTTGAACTAATATAATTTTTCAGAATTCGATTCAACTTATACACTTTAATAATCATTCAGTGCAAAAAAAAAAAAGATTAAAAAAAGAATTATAGCTGAAATATAGGGAAAGTGTGGAACACCTGAGCCGGGTTTTACAAAGCGGGTGTAATACATTTTTACAATTGGTTTAAGAAAATAAAATTGATGTCTAATCAACGTTTTATCACCTGGCAACAAAATATGATTTTTCTGTGTGTGTGATTTCCTACATTCTAAAACAAAACTGCTGGGACAATTTTTTTAATGTTAAAAGTGATTCAATTTTAGGCGTACGGAAGACGCATGAAGTAAGTTGTGCAAGAGAGGGATTGGAACATATCGAAACACGTGTGAAATAAATAAAATTAGAATTTCATAAACACAGTGCTAGTAAACAATGTCCAGTTTGAACACTAATATTAACTATGATTATTTTCCCCCCAGAATGTCAAAGGTTTTTTTTAAGTTACTCCAAAGCTTATTATTGACTTGATTTTGGTTTTCATTGTTTAGTATAACTATTACCAAAAACCAAATACATAAAATACACGTTAATGTTGAAAAAAAAATTCTGTTTACTTCTGTCTTAAACTCAATCAAGAAAAAGAAAATTCAAGAAATCCTGGGGAAAATTATACGCTCAAATCCTATCCGAGAGAAAATTCAGGTAAAAAAAACTCTAATTGCTTGGAAGAACAAATAAAAACAAATTAAATTCCCATCTAAATTTACTTATATAAAATTTCCCTTCAGGAGTTAACCTTCTGTAGGTAAGAGCGGATATCCTGACTTCCAGGTACCCTAGTGATCTTTTTCTTTCCAATGGGATTTACTGTTTTTGATAAACATAGGTAAACACAGGATACCCAGATTTTTCAATATTTTCGCCTCTGCTTGTGGTAAACTATTTTCCTCCTAATTTTATTGCATCTAGATTACAGTTATACGTGATTTGATAGCAATTACTCAATCATACTTACTCGTTTCCCAATTTTAATCTACATCATCATAAATATAACTTTTCCTGAGTGCATTGACATTTTCATAAAGTTTCGGAAACGATCTATTTTGCTTGCAAAAAGACCACCTAGAGAACTCTGCATGCAATATTTTAGCATGGAGCTCAATTAAATTAAATAAAAAGCAGTTAAAGTGTTTTTAAGTGTTAAGTGTTAATTTTTAAGTGTTTTTGTATCATTAAAATACATGTATCATAAATTAAACATAATAAACTAAAGTTAGATATTTATATAAAATAAAATCATTATTCTTTATATTATGTCATATCATTTTACAGTTTTTCTTAACATTATTTTCTTTTATTGAATTGTTAATGAATTTCAGTTATTTTTTAAAACGTGATCACTTCTTTCAAATTTTGTTAAATTGTTTATTCAAGTTAAAATAACTAGTGTAATTTTGTAATTAAGATGTTAAAGCATTTCTTTGAAGAAAGGAAATTTTTTTCATTTTTACTCAAAATTTTCTCTCATAAACTATATATACAACGATACCTAATTAAAATAATTTCACTTAAAGAAAATCTTGCTCTCTTAAGTATTCTGGTAAAATAATTAT
The DNA here is from genome assembly GCA_019974015.1 of Nephila pilipes. Taxonomy (NCBI): domain Eukaryota; kingdom Metazoa; phylum Arthropoda; class Arachnida; order Araneae; family Nephilidae; genus Nephila; species Nephila pilipes. The sequence goes on from BMAW01048204.1 coordinate 161,438, forward strand.
TTGTATTTTAATTAAATAAGCATAAATTTTAATCAACTAACAAATTGTTACAGAAATAGATTAAAGGTTTTTCTTATTATACCCAATAAAATATTTTCTCAATTTACGCTACAAAAGATCAGAATGAAAGAGCTTTACGTATTAAATACTGAAATGCACTCATAAATTCAATTTTCTAATCAAAGAGCTCCATAGCTGTATTTACATTAAAACTGCGCATAAGACAAGCATCTCTATCCGCAAAAATATTTCATTTCCTCATTCGGAATGGCTCTTTTTGTTTTCGAAAACAAATATAACAAGCTTCCTTTAACAATGAATTTTCTTCCACGTTAATTTAAAATTCATGAAAATAGAGGAAGAATTTATACCGGTGAAAATTCATTTCCCACATTGTAAATTATTTTGTTTTATTTGGCAGCAGACAAATGTAATATATTCATGCTCGCTTCAAATATGCAAAAACAGTAAGTATTATATACTAAACAAAATAGATGTTACAAAGATATATATATATACAGAGAGAGAGAGGAGAGATCTGAATGGAGAGAATTAGGTTTCATCCATACATTAATATTTAACATGTAGCTATAAGACCTGTTTCTTCCCTAACTTTAAGATTTCTCAGTGCAATTCAATAATGGAATCTTAAAGTTTTTATCTTTTTAGTAGTGAAAATATAATTTTTCAAATACTAGAATTTGAGGATTAAAGGGTTCTGAATAGAATTTATTTTAATGTTGTTAAATAGATTTTTTGCAAGCATCATAAAACTAAAAAACTCGTTTAAATGAGAACTATTATTGTAGTTAATAAATTTCCGTTCGGGGTTTTAATTTTTTCCCGCACAGTTTAATTTTCTGCCAAAAATAAAAACAATTCGTCTTCAATTATTTAAATTTTTAATACAGATTGTTTAACTTCGGGAAGGAATTTATAAATACATTTGTCCCAAAATATTTTTTTTCACTCATAATAAGAAATTAAATTCAATTACAATTATTTCAAACATGTTAATTTGAGGAAAACTATGCCCTAGAAAATAAATTAACTTAGTTAAATTCGTTCAAAAAATTTCTGATACACAAAATCAATAAAATCTTAATTCTCTCTTGCTAGTTTGGTTTTATTAACATCGCACAAGAGTCAACACCAGGGCTATCATCAACAGACCCCGTAATTTTGAGACTCAATGGATTTATGAAGATGATACGTGAGCTGGTACATCCCTTTCCTTACTTCCACGCCATGCCAATAGGAAGACTTTATGAACCTCGACAGATTTAACGTGTATCAGCCCAGGCAACAGTGGATCTTTAATGGAAGCTCGAACCCAGACTCAACGAAAACCGCCGGCCGTGAGTCTGCGTCCAGGGCCACTAGACTACCTGGGCCGCGCTCTTTTGTTGACCATCATTAACAATACTTTTTTAAAAAAAAAGATTACCAACTATCATTTTATACTATTCTTCAGATTTTAAATCTTGTGAATTTAAGAAATTGTCATTTAATATATGGTTGATTTTATAGCAAATGATACACACTTTTTCTAATCGTTTGTTTATTATAGAATAAAAATAAATAAATATTTAATTTGTCACTTCTTTCTGTCGCAGTTGATTTTTACATACACACTTACAAGGGGAGTTCCAATGAAAAGGTGTGAAACGTAGTAACGACGTAACCGTTAACATATTTGCCTTGCCGATATTGGAGAACGTAGCGTGACAACCAGGGATGGTGTCTCTGGCGTGGATCGGAGCATGCGTTGGCACCCGCATGTGCAGGAGAGAAAAGAGGCTCTTATAAAGAGATTCGCCCAATTGATGCGGCAGCGCGTGTGAGGACATGATGGCGTTCACATTGCAAAATTCGATGTTTGGTGAGCAGAGAGGCGTTATCCGATTTCTGACATTGGTGTGAAACTGGCCGCTATTCATCGCCGGATTTTGACCGTATACGGGGAAGACTGTGTGTCCGACAGGTCAGAGAGAAAATGAAATGCCCGTTTTCGTGCAAGGCGTGAGAGTATGATTGATGATCCTACACTAGGCCAGGGAACACATCTGAATATCTAAAATGGGCAGGAACATCTGAAAGTGTAGCTCTTCAACTCGGATGATGAACTCAAGGACGCTGTGGAGTACTGAGTCTCGTCACGGACACAGGAATTCTGGGAACGAGGAATCCTTCGGCTCGTTAATTAATGGGATCGTTGTGCTCAAGCCTATGGTGTATACTTTGAATAAAGTCTTCAGTTATATTCACAGTGTCGTTTCGTACCTTTTCATTTGAACACCCCTTGTAACTTTCTTTCTTACAGACCGTGATAGCCTAAAGGTCATGGTCCCAACCTTTCGGCCGGCTTTGTTTAAGTCCCCCGTTCAAATCCTGCTGCCACAAAAGACGAGCTGTGTAGATGTGCTGATGCACATTATATCTGTCGTATTTTGTTCGAAGTCCTCCTTTTTTCAAGGTGTGAAAATTGGAGAGTTGTGTTAGCTCAGATGTCACCTTCGTCAGTGTTGACCGAGGTTCAAAATTAAGAGGTCCGTTGCCAATAGCTCTCATGTTGCTCCTGTGTGACGTTAACAAAAAGTAAATCAATCAGATTCTTCCTTCTGTAACAATTTTATCACCGTTATCTTTCCTTGGTAGAAAGTATAGAATAATCACAAAAATACATTTTTTCCTTTAACCGAATTCTGAGAATAAAAATAAAGAAAGCATCCGTAAAACACTTTACGAAGCCCTAGATACTTAGTTACAAAACACAGCTAAGAAATGGATCATTCTTGGCTATTCAAGTAAGTAGAACAATTTATTTTTGTATGCTACTCATCTTTCTTAGTAATAGTATTTTCCAAAGTATACCGGTGCAGAAAAATATAGAACTACCTTTTATTCGAAAAGCTTTATATCAAGTTAATGCAGCCATTTAAAAAAAAGCTCTAACAAAATGATTTTCGTAAATATATAAAATAAAGCATAGTTCGCGAAATATATTGCACCAATTGAGAATTTTTTCAATTTATATCATTTAAATTTACATTAATAGAAATAAAGTTTTGTGTTTCAAAGTTCTATTTAACTGTCTAGTCCTTAGTATATGAAACTAATGTTATGAAAACTAAATATAGTTTTTAAGAAAATAGTTTATAATAAAATATTTATTAATTGTTAGTAAAAATTCCAAAATTTATTATTAAAAAATACTTAATTACATAAAGCGATTTTTGAATAACAAAAGAAATGATAATTTTTTATTTCAGGAGAATTAGAGTTTTCATTATGAAATCAATACACAAAAAGGAATTAAATATTTGTTGGTGTAAAACTCTCCTGATTTTATTTTAAAAAGCTTTAATCCTAACAAATTATTCAAGATTAAAAACAAGTAAATATTGACTAATTCTCGCACTGAAATTAAACGATCATTTTTTTATTAAATTTCTTCAAACAAAAATATAAATAATTTTTATTAAAGAAAATCCTTATTAACGAGTATCAAACGGACAACGAATTTATTTATCTTCAATAATATAATGTAATTTTCGATCTATAAGCATTATCAGGAACACAGGAATATTTCATAATACATACAGTTGGATGTTCTCGGGAGATAATTGGTTTATTAAAATTATGTTATAGAAACGTCAGAAGAGAGAGCGAGAGAGAGATAAAGAGAAAATTTTAGGCATAATAACTTCTCGTGGAGAAGTATCTAAAACGGAAGTTAAGAGAATTAAATAGTTTTTTTTTTATTTTATTTTTTATTAACATCGCACTAGAAGCAACACGAGGGCTATTGGCGACAGACCTCGTAATTTTGTACCACGGTCAAGTGACGAGGACGACACCTGAGCTGGCACCCCTTTCTCCTAACATCCACACCACGCCACGGGAGGACTTTGGGCCCCGAACAGATTTAACGTGCATCAGCCCCGGCTACACGGTGGGTCTTTGGCGGCCAAGGATCGAACCCACCACTGAATGAAATCCGCCGGCCGCGAGTCCACGACCTTGATCACTAGTTAGGCTACCGCGGCCCTAGAGAATTAAATAGAGCAAATAAGAAATTGACTTATTTCTGCTAAAACCATCAAACAAAAATGATTCAAATATCTCGCTTAGCCATTTTCGATGCATTTTTAATAATGCTTTTCAATAATTTTGAGTTACTGTAGTATTATTCACATTCTGCCATATAACCTACGGTTATTATTCTGTAGAATTATTGTTTTAAATATAAGAACAAATTAATAGAAAACTTTATTAAATCAGTTATTCTTTATCCAATGCATATCAAACTTAAACCAGTGAATTAATTTAAACTTAAAAATACAATTACTGATTAAAAAAAAAGTAATTATTTGATTAATATGATATTAGAGCTATACGTAAAGGACATTAAAAGGAATTTCGCAACATTTAATTAACGTTTGAAATCTGGACATTTCTATCATTCTCGAAAACATCAACAATTCGTCTTTCGACAAATAAATACTAGTTAGTTGGTTTAAATGGTTGAGACATGGTTGGTTGGTTGGTTTAAAAATATTCTGAAGCTGTAAGCAATTATTCATGTGCAATGGTGGTTTGGTGAACGGACCTGCGAACTGTGAGATTCGTGTGGTCCAGCTTCAGATTAACCATTCAGCCTAGGCACTAGCTACTGGGTTGGCAATTAAGTGATTGTGGATTTTAAATAAGAAGGAAAATTCAAAATATTTGCTTAAAAATATAACTTTATTCAATTCGGTATTGTCCGTTTCAGTCAATGATCTTTTGCCATATTTCAGGCTATTTCATAATTCAATGTGTTCATAAGATTTCTGATTTTTGTCAGCAAAAAACTGAATTAAAAGTGATTTTACATTACCAGCATCATCAAGAACTTTACCATTAAAGGAGTTCTGCATGTAACAAAAAAAAAAATGGTTATCTGAAGGCACAAGGTCAGGACTAAATGATGGATGTGGCATCACATCCCAACCTAGTACAAATAATTTTTGGTGAATGACCAAAGATGTGCGATCTCATGCTGGAAAGCAACACTCTTGCGATTTGTCTATTCTGGACGCTTTTCTTGAAGTGCATCATTCAGTTTGGCGAGTTGTTGAACGTACACGTTTGAAAAAATCATTTGGTTTCTTGCTAAAAGTTTAAAGTGCAGAATTCATTTATAATCCCACCAAACTGATAGAATAGAATATTTTTTTGGTGTATCTCTCCATTTGGTGTCTTCTGACCTAGCTGATTTTGCATCACCCACAATAGTTTCCTATTAACGTTGTCATGAACTGTACACTTTTCGTCGCCAGATATCAGTCGTTTCAGAAAAGGATCAATTTCGTTGCATTTCAGAAGCGAATCGCAGGTGCGCTAATGTGTTGCTTCAAATTAATTTCCTTAAGCTGATGAGGGATCCATAAATCGAGTTTCTTGGCATAGCCAAGCTGTTTGAATGCATGTATGCTATACATTGAGTTTTTTTTTTTGCAATCTAATGTGTTATACTATGAAGATTTCAATCGATAATGGCTTTGATATGGATCTCTCAACTAGACGGCCAAATCGTTACGCATTTTTCAGTGAAAAATCATCAGAACAAAACTTGTCAAACCAATTTTGATACTGCTTTTATTTCAATGCTTCACTCTCATATACGTTACATAACTTTTGGGGGGCTTGCGATGCGTTCTTGGCTGTTCCAAAATAATACAATAAAATATGTCTGAAATGCGTGTCTTGTTCTCCCATTTTTAAATTGGGATAAAAGCGAAACTAAATAATAAATCGATACAATTTTTTCACTAAATTAAAGGCGGAAATCTAAACGATAAAAAACAATATAGGTTAGGTGCTTTGAACAAATTCACAAAACAAAAGAATGTGCTAAGGCCATCTATTGACAAAATCCACAATCACTGAGTTGCCAATTCAATAGTAATTAGCACCCCAGGCCTAAAGGCTACAGAAACGGAGAAGGGCACCATCTGATGGGACTTCGTAAGCCAGGGAATACTTTAACTTAACAAAAATACGTTTAAATATATTGAATGAGACGTGGTTGGTTGGTTTGAAAAATATCGCTCTGAAGCTATTATAGTGGTTGTTTGTACAATATAGAATACCTTTCAAATAATGAAGACGATATCTAAGTAAGTACGTAATATTCTGATTTCTTCAGTAGGCCAGGTATGGATCCAGTTGCATTTAACGAATATCTTATTATTTCGTATAACGATCTTTGATAATCACACAAGGTACAATTCAAAATAATAAGAAGCATTGCAAAAGGTAAAAGATGAGTGCAAAATGTTTTTCATGAAATTGGGGCTTGAACTCACGGCATATGTTACCCTTCGCTGACCATGAAAGTAAAAAACTTTACCACTAGGCTATCGGCGTCTCTGAGATTGATTGATAATTTATCAACGCCGTATTTAGAAGCAATACAGGAATATTTTGAGCTACGATCAAGTGATGAGGACGACTGCTGAGCTGGCAGCCTTCCTAACTTCCACAATATGTTTATGTGAGGACTTAGAACTCCAACAGATTTAACGTGTTTTAACCCTGCGACACGAAAAGCCTTTATTGGAATCAGGACTCCAACACACAGCTTGATGGAAAGATCACTCGCAACGAGTTCGATTTCATGACAATTCGGTTACCAAGGTTTTTTGTTAAACACTTTTTATTCCTAAATTATCAACTTAAGTAAGAAAAATAAACAGTAGAAATAAATTTTTAATTTGTTTGGTAAAAATGGTATTGAATGTGAATAAAAACCCCAAAACGCTTTCGCCTTTGCATCGTATTAGACTTCTAAGGGGTTTTCTTACATTGAAAAAGTTCGGCAATGAAAGGTACATCTTTTTTTTTAAATTTAATTTCAGTCAATCACGCATGAAGTAAAAAATAAATGCAGATGTTTATTACAGACAGATTTTTTAATGAAAACTTTGTAAGCTAAAGTTTAGTAAATTTATTAGATGTTAAGTTATATTTGTTAAAAAGTTATATAAATTTATTAGATACAAAATATAAATAACAATAGAGTTTCTAACAAAACATTATACTGCCTATTTTTCATGAATATTTGTAAGCATTAGTCTATAAAAACCACTCACGCCAGAATTTTCACATTTTTAGTACATTTTTTTCTTATTTATATGTACTATGCAATAAATATGGTGAAATTTAGTAAAAGATGCAAAACATTTATGAAAATTATAATAGTAAATAATAAATTTATCATTAAAATTTTAAAAAGTCGTAGAACATCCGAAACAAAACATAGAACCTTCCAAAACTATTATAACTAGAAAATTTCTTTGCGCTATTGTACAAATGTGGTAGGAGCAGTCCGAAAATAAATGTTATGCATGTGTAATAAACATATATATCTCTCAAGTGAATAGTTTAAACAAATTACCTTTTCTTGTTGTCTAATTTAAATTCCGAAAAAGACATTTGTTTTGTAGAAATACTGAATGATAATATTAAACTTTTGCATTTACTTTATTACGTTTTAGTTCTTCGGTATATTCATCCGACTCCAGTTCTATACTTAAAATTCCAATTTAAGAGCCAAAAAAATTTCTTGCAATAAAATTACGAACCGCGAAGTCTAGCCAGTAACGCAGACGTCAAAAAATTCCCGTCTAAAGTTATCTGTTTTTATTTTATTACTAGATTTGCTTAGCATCCCCACGGTTTTGTTTACGCGGTTCTCAACCAGTTAAATTAATTTAAAATTTCATATCACAATTATGATACAAAATTTCAGTAATTTAAAAGTCTTTTCCACAGTTAAAGCTATGATTTAAGCTAAAATTACAGAGATGAAAGCATTGGTTGATTGATTTTGTTAAGTCCATGAAAAAAGTTTGAAGACTGATCGATGATGTTAGCTAACATATCAGTTAATCGGGAAAATACCAAAAAGACAAGTCTAAGCTAATTATAAACTAAAACGATTGAGAGATTGGGAAGAAAATAAATATGAAACATATTGTGACATTTCAAAATATTAATTTTTAGTTCGTCTAAAAAGGTGGATAGCTTAAAATTAAGCAACAAAATATAGAGTGACAATTGATTAATGAAGATATATATATTTGAAATCCTACCGAAGATATTCTGAATGTAAAAAAATAGAATTTTGCAATATATTTCACTTTCTAGCTTGTTTTCCACGTTTTGTGCACAATGTTTTGTAAGTTATGGCTCAAAGTCAGCTAATTTTTTTCAGTATGGAAATGAACATGTAGCTTTATTGCTTGAAATTCATTAGAAACATGAAATTTATGTAAATACAGTGGTGAAAATAATGTGATCATCAAATAAATATGCTCAGAAAAATGCCTTCGTTATTCTCCGGAAATACAAACATTCTTTTTATGCAGTGATATTTGTTCTCTCAACTTTAAAATAAGCCACGAAAGGAAATTGATTAAATTTATGAATGAATTTTGTGTAATACAAACGAACATGAAATTTTTTTTTATTTGTTTTGGATAAATATTTGCAACCGAAATTAACGATAAATTAATTTAAGTATTCGTATCGATGTTCGTCTTGCTCCGATATAAAATCCAGAGCTAGATTTATAAGAAAAGAAATTACATAATTAACTTCAAGCTGGATAATTAAATTATTTAAAGTATTTGCTAATTCAGGTACCTTAGAAAACACCTTATTTTTGTTGTGTTACGAATAATTTATTTTTCGAAAAATAGCGTATTTCTAATGTAATAAAACTGTTTTCGATTATATTTTATTCTGAAAAGATTTCTTTGTAAAATCGTGATATGTTAGGATTTAAAGTTTTTTTTTTTTTTTTTCAATATAAGTAGCTAGTTTTATTTCATACATAAATTTGCATGAAATAAAACTAACTACTTTTGTAACACTCTTTGTTTTAAAAAGCAGTATTTATTTATAAGAAAAACTTTTAGCTAAACTTAATCTAATTTTAATGATTAGTTTTCAAACGAAATGATAAGAAAAAATTATTTACGTTACATTCACTCTGTATTTTAAAATAAAGGATAAATTACAGATGGAGACCAAATTTTAATTTTTTTTCACTACATAAACTCTTAATATGTATACTGTTTCACGTTTTATGGTTTTGAACGCATTATACATTCATTTTAAGCACTCTAAATTTCAACAATGTAATTAACACCTGTTTCACACTGGTAAAAGGTCTTCATATTTTCACAATCTTTTATTTTTTTCTATGCTGTATTCAATTTTATTTTTCGAATTAAAAATATTTCTTGTGTCTGATTTATTTAGACAAATTTTTTTTATTTAGAAAAAATTATTACTTTAAAATTATAATCGCTTCATACATATAAATAAAAAATATTAAATCTAATCTAGTTTTACGCAGACTTGGGAATGCAGATTGAAAAACAAAACTTACAAACGGTTTATTTCTGTTGCCATTTACTTAAAAGGAGGAAAAAAAGCATTTCTTTCACATATTTTCTCTAGATTTTGTATTCAAAATATTCGTTTGCTGAAAAACTTTGTTACTTTGGCTTATCTTTTTGGAGACAGGAGCAGATGGAACTTGGATTTCCTCATCTTTTTTGGGGGGAGAGAAAAAAGGAAGGAAAGAAACATCTGTTTTCCTTTAATAAAAAAATGTAGTAAATTCTTTGTTGAACTTGTCATTTTTTATGGCATTGCAGCATTTTGTGCTGCGACCAGAACAAAAATTTGCTGGGAAAGCAATCATGTATTTCAGGTTCAATGAGAGAGAGAGAGATGTCTGTGTGTGTTGTACATTCATTCTTATTTGAATTTTTGGTTTATACGGAGACTCCAGAATGCGTTTCGCATTGCGTAATATTACATAATATGCGAAAACAAAAAATTAAATAAAAGAAACAGTAAGCGTTGTTTATAAAACTTTTTTCTCCACCGGAAACTTATTTTGTGTGCGGGCACCACATGTCATTTCAGTTCCACCTCGCTGAAAGTTCGAAAAATTAAAAAAAAAATGTATAAAAATACCAACAATAATAATAATAAAAGAAAAGAAATTGGAATTTTTAAAGAAAAGAGTCAGAAAAACACTTTTTTAATTCTTTTCTTTGTGTTGAATAAAGAAACGGTAAAAAGATTGAAAAAATAATAAAAGAGGAAGTCTTTTAATCCGTCTAAAAATCAGAGCAGGCTTACAAAAAAAAGTAAAATAAAAAAAAATAATAATTTTATTCGAAAATGCACTTGCAGTAAGTACACCAAATGTTACTTACTTTAAGAGTCAGAAAGTCACAAAAAAAATGCGCGTGTATGAAAAAAGTTATGCTAATAAAATAAACTTTAAGCGTCAACTTTAGAGCCCGCAGAGAAAAAAATTTCAAAAGAATAGATTTCAGAGTCGGTAGGGAAAAAAAATCTTTTCACAAGTTTAACCTTCCCAGATTTCATCTATGCTTCTTGAAAAAAGCTTAATATATTAAGTTTTTAAAATGCATTTCTTTCACGAAGGAAAAAAAAGTTTTATTTTTTTTTAAACTTCGGTAGTGAATAGCGGCTATTTTCTCATTTTCTAAGCCTCACAGAAGGAAATAAAGTTTAACTGATTTCCTAAGCATTTCAAAGAAGACAGTTTAAAATATTATTAGAAATCTTTCGAAGGTGAAGCTTAAAATTGTTAAGATAGATGGAGAAAAGATAGGCACGGTTTAATTTCCTTCATCTACAGTCTGATATATTTAATAATTTTTCCTCCAAATATTCAAATGATCAAGTATATCTCTCTTAATATTACTTTTCAACGTCTGAACACACTAAAACACTTCAAGTCCGAATTTTACTTATTTGATTAAGAGTGATACTGTTGTGGAATACTAAATGAATTATGGGGCAATAACTAATAGAAATATAAGAAAATATTTGTGAACACATTTAAAAATAGAACAGCTTTTTCCTAACTAGACTGTGTTCCCAAATGAATTTTATTTTCAAATTTTTAGACAAGAGCTGTTTCAAAACATTTCAAAGTCTTATATCGAATGGGTTTTGCAAATCTAAAAATTTTGTATCAATAAAATAAAAAAACTTTTTTCAAAAACGGTTAAGTTTTAAGATCCTAACAGATTTTTTATTTTAAAAATGATTATAGTTTTCTTTCAAAATGAAAAGAAAACACTACACAAGCAAATTCTAGTTTAAGTTCTTCTTTTGGGTGTGTTAATGATACGAAGATTTTTCAGAAGGTATCCGTATTAGGAATGGGGTACTTCAGTGTATTATTTTCCATCGATCTTTTTTTTTTTCTTTTTTTTAACAAGTTCATTCATCTTTTTCTGAGAAGTCCATATAACACCATTCGCATCCCAGAACTCATCAACATAACTTTTGCGGCCAATGAGGCTGTCTTCGCCTTCTTCGGAGTATATTCACTGAAAGTAAGCCATCGTTTTGAATGTTATTTAGTTTACGTCGTATATTGATGAACCCAGATCTCATCGATCGTGACAACTCGGAGCAAAATAACGACGACAACTAATTTGATTTGGTGGAAAGTAGTTACCAAATCAAAATTATCCTATAAATTCAAATATGTTTTGGCACCATTCATAACGATAACATCAACTTTGCTTAGCAATGCCATCTACCTTCAAATATAGATAATTTTGAATCACCCTCGTATATCCTAGAAAATTGCAGTCATTTTTTCGAATTTTTCTTAGCTTCCCGTGAACCATTAACGGATACTTGGAACAACGATTTTTAAGCATTAATTAAATAACCTAACAGATAATAAATTACACAAAACCATGAGCAATTTATTACTTGGTATCGCGTATCATTTGAATAGCATTGCCTTCTAACTCTCGTATTTTAATTAATTATTACGAAGTTTTAACTAGTTATATCTCCAAGAATATTTATGTTACATAAATTGAAATTTGTCTTTAATTTTTTATAATACTAAAAATTTAATTGTAAAGAAATATGCTACATAAATATATGTAATTTAATATTGTATATGGATTCATAATTAACAAATATATTTTTTTGTCATCCAAAGTCAATCTCAACATACGTATTTAGGAAAAATGCATTTTACAAATGTAGAGTTTTACAATAACTAAAATTTAATTTATGCGGCAAATCTATATCAAACGAAAACGAAATATTTTTTTTCAGATGGAGTATATTTTTAAATGAAAAGCGGGGAATAAATTAGTTTGATTAAAATTTTGTATATTTTCCACTAAACATTTTTGTGACTTTCATAATATCTCATTTAGAAGTTTATAAAATACCAATATGAAAAATGAAATAAATATATAAACTTAAATTTATAATTACTTTAAAAATGTGTTAATTTATTCCATTCCGTAATAGATCATACAGGTTAATGTCGGGAATAGGGTGTCCCCTATGCGATTGGCGACTTCCTAGATAGGTCGCCAAACGTGCGTGACTTAAGCATTGAGTATGCTTATTCAATGCTTACGTCATGCACCTAAATTGCCACGCTTAAATACTTATTGCTCTTAAAAGTCGCTAATCGCCTAGGGGACACCCTATTCCCGACTCTAACCGACATACTTAATAATACTTCAAGGAATGTTCAAGATAACTGATACATTAAAAAAAAATTGTAGATCAAATCAACGAATATCAATGATATAAAAATAAATAAAAGTCCATATTTGATATATTTTTAATTGCACTTTGAAATATAGTTTTCATGAGAATTTAGGACGAAAAACATTTCACTGGCCGCAATTTCTCCATTTTTAAATAACTCACACAATTTTCAAGCAATGATTTGTAAGTGAAGACAGAAATTAATCTTAAAAGAGTAAACACAACATAAGAGTGTAGCTTATTTCTATTTGATATTTAAATATTTATTAATATCGTAAGTAGAAGCAACACGAAAGCTGTTGGCAAAGAACCTTGTAATTTTGAGTTTCGGTCAAATGGCGAGGAGGACACATGAGATGGCATCCCATTCTCCAAACTTCAACACCAACTACATGAGAGTACATTGAGACTCACTACATGACGAGTCTTTGTGGTGTCAGTGTGAGTGAGTCAGTGATGATAGAGTTAAATGGCGCAAGAGCCAGATATGGGTATGTTGCCCCAAATAAGGAGTGACTGTGATCGAGATGTTTGAAAAAGGGGGAATTGATTGATTTTTTTTAATAAACGTAGCACTTAGAAGAAACACGAGGGCTTGATAACGGTCTTTGTAATTTTGAACCTAGGTCAAGTGACGAGGATGTCACCTGATCAGGCACGTCCCTTTCCAAACTTCTACATCACGCAAACAGGAGGATTTGAGATATCGACTTGGTTTAACGTACATCATCTCCGCTACACCACAGGTTTTAGTGGCATCTGGGCTAGCTCCCACAACTCGACAAAATAAACACCACGGGCATGACCATTAGGCTTCCGCGGCCACTTAGGGAAAAATGAAAGTCAAAATGATTGACAATAAAGACGGTTGGAAATAGAGAAGGATCGCAAAGATATCCCCAAGCCGCGTCACCCGTGATTACCAAAGGCAGTAAACCTCATGGGAAGGAAAAAAAGATCTCTAGGTTGCCTCAGATAAGTAATGCACGTATTCCAAATGAAGAAGGTAAGCCCCTGAAGGCTTAAGGCTATTCCGTCGAATCGAGCCCACGATACGACGGAAACTACTCCGGCCAAAAGTTTGGGACCGTGTCCACTTAGCTATCGTGGCTATAGAGTATTTCAAAGTTAGAAGAGATTTATTAAGGCACGAAGTTTATGCACGATTTTAAATACGTTACGGAGATTAAATAATGTTGCATCTTTTTTTCTTCCAAAATTAACATTATTATTTTCCTTGATTAGCGTTTTAATTCAAATAATATTCAATATTCTATTAATTTTGTAATTTATTTTTGGAACATATTATATAATTTTTAGGAAAACAAATTTTCTCTAAGTTCACAGTCTGTCAACCAATACAAAACCCTTTTTAGGTCGTAATATACCAGTGACAGCATATATTCCAATATTATATTGGAAACACCCTTTTCAATACCACTAAATTCTGTCGGTGTGTTTATTTACAACCCTCAGCGTTCCCGCATGAATGCGTCGCGGTTACGGAAAGAAATAAATGCACCGTCTTCTATCAAAAACATCTTTCACTTCAAAAGGTTTTCAAACACGCAATTTTATGCTTGGGTTAAGATTTTAACACCCTGATGTAAAAGTGGTGCCGATGTCTAAGATATAAAAATGGAGAAATTCCGAAACATGTCAATATAAAAACGGGAAGCTCTATCTTCTGTAGTGAACCGTTTTTAACTGTTTTCCTGAAATAAAGTTCCAGGATATGCTTTCTTATCTTCATGCTTCTTAATTTTTTTGCTTTTAATTTTATAAGTATTACATCAAATGTGTGTAAAGGAGAAGAACAGAATCCCCTAAATTTGTTGCTCATAAATTACGAATCACATTGTACTAACTTGTCTACAATGGTCCAAAATTTAATAGCATGGACCAATATTTGTCCCGTTATTAAACGTGATTGTTTGTTTATTAACGTTGCAACTTAGAAGCAACACGAGGGCTATTGGCAGCGAACCTCGTAATTTGAATTATGACCAAGTGACGAGGACAGCATTTGATCTGGAACCTCATTCTCCTAACATCCCCACCATCTCAACTTGTGGATTTTTAACACAAGAAATTTAGCCTGTATCATCCCCGCCACCTGACGGGCCTTTAGTGGCAAATGAAATCAGATCTACGATTATTGTAACAGCGCCGGGTATGAGCTCTAAACTGATTACTTGGCCACTATTATACATGATATTGATGAACAGCTTCAAGATACCAAGGGATCAAGATGACATTTAATTAAAGGTAGTACTACGTCTCATTTTCATATCACACCAATGAAAGGTTCTTAAGAATTTCACTTTGAAGCTCGAAGAACTCTGTGCGCATAATATTTCATCATAAAATGAGAGCAAGAAGAACTTAGCTTATAAAAATATAATTCGTACTAGCTTCAGAACTTTATGACAAGTAACGTAAAGAGACTGAGGACTATATTAGAGCTACTGACAATCTATGAAAGTGTTCATTGCTGGAAATTGAAGAATAAAATCTGTACAGATTCATTTAAGCTGAAAAGAATAAAATGAGAAATGAGAAGAAACGTATGTCGAAATAAGTAGCCTCGACACTTCGAATACGATAAAATACAGCAAATAATAAAAAAATAAGACAAACACATTTTTATATGAAAAAAGGAACAAAACATTTGAGATTATTTCAGTGAAGAAGCAAGAAGGAAATGTCTTTTATTCTCTGTCCTAAAAGATAAACCGAGTTCATGTTTTTCTGCTCATTAATTTCCCCATTACTGGTAGAGTATCTGGAGACAATTCATCAGGAGGAGAAAGGAGAAACCTCAAGAGGTTCCAACTTCCTCAACACAGAAACAAATGATCAATTACTCAAGAATACAGGTGGTTGATGTTACTAAGTGGCCGTGGTAGCCTAGTGGTCATAATCGCGAACACATGGCCGGCATTGCTTTTCGCCGACTCGTGGGTTCGAGCCTTGATGCCACAAAAGACCCGCCATGTAGCCGGAGCTGTTGCACGTTAAATCTGTCGAGGCTCCAAGTCCTCCATTTGGCGTGGTGTGGAAGTTTGAAAAGGGAGATGCCCTCTCAGGGGTCGTTTTCATCACTTGACATGGCTCCAACTGATGAAACCCGTTGCCAATAGTTCCTCCACTGCTTCCAAGTGCGGCATTTTATAGCAATCAATGAATTGTTGCTGCCAACGAACAAAAATTCTGGTCCCTTTCTCAACCTCTCATCCCCTCCAAAAGAAAAGTTATAAACTCGTCAATCTT
The DNA here is from genome assembly GCA_019974015.1 of Nephila pilipes. Taxonomy (NCBI): domain Eukaryota; kingdom Metazoa; phylum Arthropoda; class Arachnida; order Araneae; family Nephilidae; genus Nephila; species Nephila pilipes. The sequence goes on from BMAW01048204.1 coordinate 177,350, forward strand.
TTATACGCTTAATATTATTTTATTAGAAATAATATATAAAGGCAGTATTTACAATAAAATTATATCACAATGAATGTCTTTTCTTGAAGATGATGGTGCAAGGTTATTTTTTTTAAATATGGTAAAATAAAAAAAAATTAAGTTTTATTATTGGCCTTCTAATTATATATTTTGAATTAATTAGCGTAAAGAGCAACACTGGAACTTATTTTGCTGGAAAACAAGCTTCGTTCTATTGGCCGAAAATACAAATAAGAAGTTATTTTTATGACGCCGTCAAAACAGTGCATTGTTGTTCATCATAATCAGTTTCAATCTAAATTATTTATAAGAATTTGCAAAGCTTCGAAGGAAAATTAAGTAAATTAATTAGGAAAAGTCAGTCTTGTTTTCAAGAGTGAAAATTTCAACTTGGCTCCATTCCTAAAAAGAAAGCCAAATGAATTTTGGCAACTATTTTAAATGCCGATTCAGGACGTGAGAATTTGCACTTAGAGAGGGGAACGCTAGGAATGTTTTGTGTCTTTATTTTTGAAATTGCTAAACTAATTGCATTAGCTCATGGAGGGTATATATTTTCTGCATGTGAAAATTATATAAATAACTAGATTGTTTCAAGATAGAATAGGCTTATTTAACAAAAATAAATTTGATAAAATATTAAGAATGGGAAATGATTTGTATGAAATTATATGGGGGGAAAGAAGCGACTATATACATGTAAAAGAGAGGAAAAGTTCAGTAAAAATAATTCTGTTGCGAGATTTATTTCAATGGGAGATTTTTTTTTTTCCTTTTTGAAAAATGTAACTCTAAAATAAATGAAAGAACTGTGCATTTCATTAGGACATTGTAGAAAATTAAATTTTTTCAATGATAATTATTCTCTTTTTTAAAGTTTGTATTACAAATACACAACAATACTTCTTAATAAATTACTTCCTTGTAGTTTTTCTTTTTTTAAATTTCCTCTAAAAGATTCTTAAAAAGAAAAAGAATAATTCTTAGATCAATAATTCTATACCTTAATTTTATGCTTTCTTTTTTGCTTTAATCCAGAGTAATAAATCAAAAATGAATTATGAAAGTTTATTAGAAGATGGATTATATGTATACTATTTTAATATACAGTTTTCAGTAGTTTGTCTTATTTATATCGTTAATTTATAATTTCTAAAATTTAACGCTTTGCTGAAATATATTTAAAATGAAACAAAGCATTTACTTTCTCTGAAAATATTCAAAGAATATTTTTCATAAATGATAATTCATACCGCTTGGGTAAAATTTCACTTTATTTACTTGTATTATTCCTTTAAAAATCGTAAAATAAGTTAAAGATATTAATTTTGAAGTTTTAAATTAATAGAGAGGTTAATATTCGAATACCTGATAAATATTAATAAAACGAATTGAAACTTTATTATGATAGATGTTTCAAAATTAAAATTATCGTAATATTAAGAGATTAAAATTATCGTAATATCAAGAGATTAAAATTATCGTAATAT
>BMAW01048204.1:190316-257877 GCA_019974015.1 Nephila pilipes
ACTAAACAAACAAAACTCGGATATTAAAATCAATAAACATGAACGAATATATTTTTCTTTCTGTAAGCCAATAAACAAAAACATTACCAGTTGAATATATCTAGTTGCAAAACGTTAATTAAAATAATTATTATCTTTTAAATTGAATGATAATCTCACTATTTGTTAAAAATAAAAGAAAAAAATTATTACAACTGCCATTAATAAGCTGCTCGGATTCAGTTTTTTAAAAATAAGTGGTTCAAATAACATTCCAAATACATAAAGCACGTAGACGAATATTCTCACAGGAGCATGTTAAACCCGATCATAATTTCAAAATAAGAATTGATTATCCATATAAATCCTCACTAAAAGTTTTTGGAAAGTATTGGATCTATTTACGTAACATATATATTTTGAGAATATGCATCCTATTTTGAAATTATACAAGTACATTATGGTGCTTATCATTTTAAATAAAACTGCTCCCGTATGCTCGATACTATTACTTTAATTTAACCAATTTTAAAATACGTCAAGTAAAAGAGTAAATTTATTTTTACTTCAACGAAATTTAATCAGGATTATTTCTACATGCAATACCTAAAACTAAAATTCATAGTTTTTAAGATAACATATCCAAAATATCCATTTGAATGTTTTTATATTCATTTAGAATGACAAACAAATCTTAACATTAAATTATCGAACTGTTTTTCAGTTTGCCTTTATTTTTAAATGAAGACCTATTAACACTTTTCTTAACTGACATTTGTAAAAAAAATAACAATACTTAAAGTTTTAAACCGAAGTAATAACTATAACTATATATATATATATATATATATATATATATATTCCACCTAAATGATGCATTTTGCTCGGTTTAAAATTTCAATCCAAAGCTCGTACTGGTCATTCACCTATTCCAACTGATTATCCAATAACATTTTGCGTACCTGTCTAAGCAATTATGGTAACTCACAGCACCAATAAGTACCAAATCGGAAACTCTTCTCTCTGAAGATATGAGAGCCATTAAAGACTCAAGAGATTATATTCAACTTCGAAAAACATTGAAACATCAAATTTACTACTGGAACATTTTTATGGCTTGTTAGTTAAACTTAAATTGCACTCAAATCCGTCAGACAACATCGAGAACTAGAATAAAAAAAAATTAACATTTTATTCGTGTTTTTCTACAAATCTGACTGTCTAATAAATCAAGAGCACTTAAGAAATCATTGAAAAATAAACAGATATGCTCTAAAAAATGTCTTTCTTTCAAATGTAGGATTATTTTTTTAAAAAAAGAAACATCCCCTCACCACCGAAAGAAAAAGAAATAAATTTCCAAAATATTAATTTTGCTGGCTCTCATTTGATTTTTTAAAATTTTTACAAAGACAAGATTGACAATTATTTTCACTTAAAACGTATCATTGATCAATTTAAGGTATCTTTATCTTATGTTTAAGAATAAAGAGCTCAAATTTAGAGCCTTTTTCAAGCAGAAAAAAGTTTCACCATTAATATCAAATTTTAACATTGGTTGGCTTATTGAGAATTGTCCATTTTTTCATGCTATTTATATTAGGTTTTAATGTTGGTCATTTTTTTAAATATAAAATATGCTTTATATTTTGTCTTTAATATAGTCATTATAAACAAAACAATCAATTTATACGTTGTAGAAAACTTATTCTGAGACATATAGCCACTCAGGGGCTAACCTTCTATACGTAAGTACGAGAATCATGATCCCGAGGTATCCGTGTGATCTTTTTCTTTCCCATAATGTTTACTGTCTTTGATAAATAGGTGTGATATGACCCTAGGATACCTATATGATTCTCCTCTATTTTCAACCCTTCTTATCAACCTATTTTCAACTCCCCCTCCCATTTATCTTAAGTCTTAAGTGCAGTTACACTTTGTTTGACCCAGAGTAACCCCATCTCGTCATTGAGCTTCATTATTATCCACTCATTCAAAGACACTTAGAAGTATACAAGAATTGTATATTCAGATTTTACAGGACTTCCAAACATAATTTGACAATATTATAACAGCCGGTTAAGATATAGAATAGTTGCTAATTCTGGCATAGAATATCTGTTGACTCCTTGCAGCAATTTCACAATTTCAACTACTTTCTGAGCTTTCTGCGTTCTATTTCACCACATAATTCTGATTGTCTCTTTCCATTTACTGATGTGAACCTCGTAGAAGAAACTGTCTGCTCTTTTACTGGTGTTTTTCCTCGCGATGACTTTCTTGAATGATCTAGGCTAATTATCAATTAAAGTCATTGCAATAAAACTATTTCAACACATGTTAAAGTGAAAATTCGCCTATTTAACGTTTCTCAATGTTTTAATAATTTAACAATAAAAAATAAATGTGTTATGAACCGCAAATTTATCTTGATACCGAAATATATTTCTACAATTGACTTTTTTCAAAGTTTCTTTTCAGTTGTTTAACCTTAGAAAAGGCAGTCTTCACAACACACCAATCGGATTCGAAAATGATGATGTTAGGATGTTGCTAAAGTTTAATTTCTGATCAAATATAATTGCCTCATCGTTTTATCTCAACAAAGGGACAAGTAATTGCTTTAACTGTGATTTTAACTCAATATATAAGTTCATAATAAAATAATATAAAGTTCACTTGTAGTACTGTTAAGAGACATAAAAACTGTATGGAACAAAAGTTCGAATTCAGAAGGCAGAGCTAGTAGTAGAATTAGCTAAATAGTAATATTAAGGAAATAACATAAACATAAACATTTACGAAATGAAGCTTTTGGGTTAAGAAATATGGGTATTCTCTCCAAACTACTCTCAAGATGTTAAATCACCTTCCCATGCAAAGAAACTTAATGTACATACATTAAGCGAATTTTTCCTTCTTATAATTTGTGTTTACTGAATATAACTATTACAGTCTGAATAAAAACAGAATCCAAAATGAATTTTCAAGGCAGTAAAATGAATCAGAACTTTTATCGTCGATAGTCTCACCTTACATCTTAAGATATTAATAAAAAAAAGTACGAAAAAGATTGTGTAGTACAAATAAGTTATCACGAACAAAAAAAAAGATATTAATAAATCTCCCCCCCCTCAAACCTTATTGCTTGGAACTATTTGGAATATTTAATAAAAAACATCTTAGCTAAGTATTAAATTAATGTAAAACATATATATCCGTATTTTTTACCATCAGCAAAAGAGCTTATGCTAATAGCTACTGCTTCACAATGTAAATCACACATAATTTTTGTTTCTTTCACAACATAAACACCGATTTATTTTCTTATGAGTCTTAAATTACAAATAGCATCATTTCATTTTATTTTTCCCAGGCTGAAATTTAATATTATTATTTCTACAGATTTCCCAACAAATTAGCTCCGTGTTTCAAGTACACCGTGTTTAGATAAAAAAAAAATCCATAAGATGAAATGAGTTATATAAACAATGCTCATCAGCATTGTGTGGGAAATGTCTTCATTGCTTTCAAATAAAGTTACTTGGAATATACAAAATATTTGCATTAATCAAAATTCAGCTATGTTGAATTACGGTTACCTATGTTTTTGCAATTTTCTTAATACATGCTTTTGAAAAATGAGATATTTCTCACCATAACATCCTGATTGTTCTTTTGAAGACAAAAACCTATTGATTTTGCATGCCATACTCTGTACTTCCACATATACTCCTAGTTAATTTATTTAATTGCATATGTTGTTACTGAAATGTACACTTAGAAATTCACACCTTCTTATAGTATTAAAAAAAAAAAAACAGTTAAAAAAGATGGTTGATGAAATTCCTTTTATGAGTAATTTTTAAAATAACTTCTAAATTTAATATTTCAAACATTTTACATAAACTTATGACTCGAAGTTTTTAAAACATATTCTTTTGTTCGTGAACTTTATTTCTTGTGTATTCTTACACTATTACATTTCTACATAAACTAATATTTTATTTATTTTACGGGAAGTCTGGTGAGGCTTTATTATGTACAAATGTTTTTAGTGTGGTTTCGTATGTATATACAAATATTTATATTTCTGTTTTGAAAATCAATCTCATCTCACAAAAGTATGAAGCTTCTTACATGTGAAATGTGATTATAAAGTATTCCTTAATTAATTAATACGATAAAAAAGTCATGATTATTGTTTGTATTTATAACATACGAAATCAAATACAAAAACATTAAATATGTAATGAATGAAAAGGAATTTAACTCTTGAACATTTTCATGATGAAAATATGTAAGCAAATCATTGTAAATTCCATCAGTGAAATCTCTAATACTGAGAATTTTCATGTTAATTTAATTTAAAAATATTAACTTGAAACCGAGTCCCAAGGCATAAGAAACATAAAAATTAAATTAACCGGATCTTCGACACTCCATTAACAACTAACAGTTTCAACATGTTTTTTTATTATCAAAGAAAAGGAAATTAACTTCTGGCTGATTCGCTGACAAAGTGTACAAATTACATTAATTTTGCTATAAACATTAATATAAGCTTTGGATAATTTTCTTCGTGCCTAAGAGGTAAAATTTTATGTGGACTAGATAAGTTTTATTTATATTTCAATGAAAAGCAATTAATACGGTGTTTCTTTTAAAAAGAACTTCAAGTAGTAAAAGTCAAAGCTAAAAGTAAGAAAAAGAAAGAAAAAATTATTCTAGGAAAGAAAAGAATTCTTTTTTTTTTTTCAAATGCTACTTACAAAGTAGAAGATCAGGTATTTTTTAATCGGATTATTTTCTTCATCCGAAGAATTTTGTCTTTTATCTTTCGCTTAAAAGGCATTTAAAATTAAATGAAAAGCCAAGGTATACGAGGTCCAGGTGAGCGCTAAGAAATTGTTTCAATCTGTCTCGCTTGATTAGATACAAAGTATAAGCAAACAAGATTTACTCACTTATTATTTCTTTTTTAGTCCCAAAACTAAATAACGTTTCTGCACTCTTAAAGTTTGACTTTCTCAGATGACCTACCCCGCCTTTTCTTTTAAATACGTTTTTTTTTATTTAGGGAACAAGAAGCTTGAACCGGAAAGGGAAAAAAAAGAATGTTGTGAAAGTATAATAACTGAAATTAGACTCCATTTCTAGTTTTTATTCATAAGAAACATACGGATATTAAAAATACTTAAATGCATCGTATTTTTCGTCAATAAATTCAAGATTCTAGGTGCTGATAATGTAATTTTTAGTTGAGTGAAAACAATTATTTATTTAAATCCGATGAATATGATTTCAATATTCTGAATACTATTGACAAAATTATGGACTTGGCGTAAATCAGCCATTGTTCTCGAAATAAATCAATATATTTTTTAACGTTTATATTTTCTTTTATCTTAATTTAAAAATTATAAAAACAGAAGTTTTTTGCTTGTTAAAAAGATACATTTTTGATATTTGTATTTCTTAGAACTTATGTGTTTCATATACAAATTGCTGATGATTATTAGATGTGAAGAAAATATTCAAAAACACCACAAAAAAATTTACAGTCGTAAAGATTGTTGTTTATTCAGTTTTTGAACCGTTAATGAATATATTTATCAAAATATCCCTTAAAGTATATAGAAATATTATAAACAACAGTAACAAACTCTAAAATAACTAACTAAATGCCATTAAGATCGAATTATAAATTTGCAAATTTCGAATTTATTGGTGACATATTTTGTTATTTCGAGCGCATAATTAGACATCTGAGCTGGTATCTCACTTCCCTAAATTCCTCACCACGAGAGGACATTGAAGCTCAGTTCTATTAAATTTTTCAGTTCTCAGTAACGCTTATTACTTTGTACGGTGCATTTGAAGTGGAATTAGCTCTGAAACTTGTGGGGCTGGACCCGAACATCATCGTTATGATTTCTTGACTACGACTGCTCAAATGCATCATTTTTGGATATTAATCATTGATTACATTAAACAGTCTAATTTTTTTAAAAATATTATTCAATAAAAAAAATAATTTGATCTTTATATTTGGCGTTTACTCTGTACACGAATGCTCATATTTCTGTTTATTTTAAACGATATTTTAAAACATGATTTAAAGATGAATGGTCTAAGCTCTCATCATTATGAAGATTCAAAACATCGTTATACTTTCATAATAATAAAAACTTAAGTCATTATGATCAAAATACTTTGGCAATATTCACTAGGTGCCCTTTTTAGAGCGCTTTGGTCTAGCCAGTCATAAGTTTAATTGGTATCTCAGTAAAGAAAGTAACTCTTACGATAGTTATTTTAACTCGTGTGCATCTAATATCTCAAAGGTTTCGTCATTATTACGCTTAAAAGAGCAGTGAACGTATTTCTGCTTATAAATTTGTGAGTATTTATTTCTGCTCAAAAATTATTTATTGAAATTGTAACGTTTTGTGCAAATAAGATATGCTACTATTTCTACCCAATTATAGTAATTTAACAGAAAAATATTTTTGTTGGTAAAACGAACAAATGTTTTTGGGCGCTGTCACGATTTCATCTTCCTCTAACTCAGGGTTTTTTTTTTCTAGTAGTATTTGTATTCAAAATCCATTCCTATTAAATTAAATGGGATTCATGTAGATTAGATTGAAATTATGAAATGTAACGAACAGATTTCATCAGATGCATATATAAAGTGTGAAGAATTTAATATTGAATTCTGGAGTTAGTTAGCTAATGATGCTGAATTTTTATGTGTCATCTGAAAACCAGTTCTTCTTATTCTACAAAGCGATCAGAGAGAAGATTTAGGTAAAGGATTTAGAAACCGAACCCTCAATTCCTGCTATTCTTCTCACTTGAATCCGAGTGAATCGCTAAGATACATATTAATTTGTTTTTCATAACCATCCATTCTCAGCATACCCAATTATTAACGTCGCACTAGAAGCATCACTAGGGCTATTGGTCTCAGCATACCGAACTGATGCACGAGGCCACAACGACTTTACGTCATTCAGTCAGATTTAACGCTTCCTTACGAGTGCCTCTCCAATTCGACCATCCAAATGAATTCATCGCTTCTATGGCCATACGGCACCAAATGGCTCTTAATCTACCTCTCTTTCTATTTAATGTTCATGTCGACACAATTCTTTTAATAGCTTTCTAAGAACATGTCCAGAGTCGTTTTTTTTTTAATTTGGGCAGAAATAGGTTTGGTAGATGCTTTATTGGACAGTTCAAAATTTGAAATTTTATGTGGCTTGTATACGAGTATTTTAAGAATCTTTCTGTGATACACATAGCTTGAAAGGCATTTAATTTCTGTTATTATGATTTAGAAAGTTTCCAAGCATCTTTTCCGCAAAAAGGATCGCTAATAAAATTGCATTGAATCCATGTAATTTGAGTTTAATACTTGTATTTGAGGTTTCCAGAATTTAAAAATTGTTTTGACTGAATGCTATTCTTTTCTAATTTAACTAGTTTTTATCTCTTGATCTGAGCCTCTCTTTTTATATATTATAACTCCAAGGTATGATAAACAGTCTGTCTCTTCAACTATGTTTTGATTTACTAGAAGTGTGAATCGTTATCTTTACTACTTATTTTCATTACTTTTGTTTTCTTTAATTTTTAAGCCCATTTGCTTGACAATAAACTTCTAGTCTCTCTGCCTTTACCTTCATGTCAACGAAAATTAAAAACATTAAGACAATATCATCTCTCAGCAAAGTTAAGATCTTCTGGTGCTGAATTGAAATATCAGCGTATTCATGCTTATTGGTGATTTTTTTTAAAAAAATACAAACGGTAATTCGAGTGCACTTAAGCCAGAAAGAGAGAGTTATTAGATGAAGGAAGGGATAGAGGAATGAACGAGATTGACAGGTTCACTATATTGATGCTAGGAACTGTGAGGTGATATTCTCATAGTGTTTACCTTACTCGAGTCTCATTATTAGAAATCTACTGAACTCGAATCTAGTTATCAAGTCTATTGTTTGTATTTATTAAGGTAAGGTGAATTCTCCATTATAATACTTGGTTGAGGTGACTAAGACACTAAAATACTTCACCTTTTGCTTTTTTTTTTTTATTCTTTTGCTGTTAAAAACAAAAGGTGCTTTGCTGACTCCCTAAATGTATTATTTGAGAACATATGATGAATGGAAGGCTCGAAAATCGAATATTAAAACCGTAAACAAACGTGTCACAATATAGAGAAAAATACTATATTTGCGTTTTTCTCAAAATGTGGTTTCTTAGGATTCCGGTACATTTTACTCTAAATCTTGTTATTCATAGTATTAATATTTTGCACATTATGAAATTAGCTTATTTCAAATACAGTGATTTTTTTTATAAAAAAAAAAATTCCGCATATCTTAAGTATTGAGCAATATTTGTAAAAATATGGAAATTTGGAATCGCAAAATGTCATAAAAATTTAATTTTATTAAATTTATTTTGTGACATTATAATTATGTTCAGTCTGTGGAATACTGTATTTATAAGTATTCTACCAATTTTTTTGATTAAAAAATACTGTACCGTTTTAGGCAAAATGTACCTAAAGCTAAGTACACAACTTACTAATGTAAACAAATACAGCTATTAATCATCAATTTCTTATTCATAATGTTTATAAATTGGATTTTCTTTGCATAAACAGTTACTGAATAAACAAGTTAAAAATATTTGACAGATTATCATTGCTTATTAATTACTTTTAATATATTAATAACAATTCGTTACAATCTCACTGGCTTTCGGCTTTGTGTGATATTTTAGTATAGTGTAAAGATTTGACTTTTTTGATAGCTATGTACTTCTTACTGGTATAAATATACAGAATTCTATATACTCTCATATTTGAGTTCGACAGAAATATTGGTCAATTGTCTTAATTTATTTACTTCAATCAAATCTTGATTTATTTATTTCAGTCTGTCGTCTAACATTATTTAATTCTTTTAGTTGTTATTGTTATAATAAAGCAATAAATCACACACAAGGACTTTTGAATTAATTTATTTGGAGTTATTTCTATCAGTACTGCCTGTAATTTGGTTCTTTGGTCATTCAATTAGCCTATGAGCATTAGGTTGAATGACGTCTAGTTCACAAAGCGTCTATAGTAATAATGAATTGTAAAATGTTCATTCATTGCTTTCGGGAGAGGAATAAAAAAAACGATTGAGATACTTTTAAATTATACCTTTAAAATTCCAAAAATACCTACTAAATCAAATTATATTGTATCTCACGACAGAGAGGTTACTAAGTACTTACACTAATAAACTTAAGCAAAATCATTTCTAGAGTGCTTCTTTAAATGGAAAAATAAGAAACGGCTTCTAACAATTATTAGTATGAAATACTAATAACAACTTCTCATTGGTTACACTTTCCCATTAGAGAAAATAAATCTCACATGACTTCCTAAAAAATAACAAGCAAATACAAAAGATCAAGTGATTGGTAAACCCTCAATATCATCACCCCTTAAACACTTTCATTTCGTTAAAACAAGAAAAGAAACGATGGGAATTACACCAAAGAGTGAGAAATTCGAGAGGAATCATCATACCATAAAGATATTTTTTTTTTACTCTTTCTTTTATTTCTTCATTTCTGGATTATTTTTTTTTCCTTCGAAGAGAAGAAAGTTTGAGGATGGATAGCTTTAATCTATCGTCTACACGTGACACTTTTTGGCAAGACTGCAAAGAATGTGAAGAAGAGTAGACAAGAAAAAAAAATAAAGCAAAAAAAAAATCTTTTTTTTTTTTATTATTATTTCTCACAACCCTCTCATAGAAAACCTCGAAACTCGCGTCTAATCTATCTATATATGAGGAAAGTAATAATAATAATGATAGCATGTAACAGAAAAAAAAATGAAAGTAGTGAAAGCTCTTGGAGTGAAAAGCCAAAGTTTTGGAAAAGGTTGGATGAGTATGAAGAAGAAAGTGCGTACAAAACGTGATCTCCGTTGACTAAAGCAAAGGATTTTTTTTCCCAAGCGATACTGTTTGTTGAGATTATTTTGAGGGAAAGTGGAATAAAAATGCGTACTTTGTGAAGCAGCATCTAAGCTCATCATTTTTAAAATTATAAATATCTGTTTTTAATTTTAGTTTAACGTATGACAACACAATGAGGTATTGGCATGGAGCCTGTATCTTTAAATCAAGTTGGCGAGCAACACTTGATGTGGTACAGCCCTTATAATATGAGAAGTTTTAAATCCACTTCGATTTCCAACAAAGCTGCCCACATTACACTAAGCGGAATTTTTTTTTAAGTCGGGAATCCAAATTACTATTTGTTACAGATCTTATATGATCCAAAGACATATTGAGACTGAATTTTCATCAGATGCTTTTCTCCATTAACAATGAATTAAAACAACAAAATAACCTCTTAATTACGTACAGGAGTAAATTAATCATTGAACGTGGTATATTCCAAATTATTTCTTTCAAAACGTGAGTTTTAGGTCGCCATTTTAATTCACGCCTTCTCTTTTTAAATGCAATAACTAGAAATCTTTATGGATCCTCGTTTTCAAAATTATTAATCTTCCAAGAGGCAATTTGGAATTTAGACATTTTTTTGGCATAATATATCATTCGGATACTTCATAATAAACATTCTAGCTTTCATTAAGGTCCGAAATAAAGATAACGGCGGGATAGCTTCTATCTCAGTTAGCCAACTCTATACGAAGATTACAGAGAAATAACTGAAATAAGGCAAAGTGTTTCGTAATGGAAAAGAATAGTTATTGCATGCTAAAATTTAAACAGAACAGTAATTTTATAGTAAGAATACCGAAAAATTACACGCTCACAATTCCCAAAGGATGAATTTACGTATCATTAATACATTTAAATAACAAAAGCTGACTTCATAACAACTAGTAGAAATGATTGATCGTTAAATGAATGAAAGTATAAAATTCGTTTGATAACTAGAACTAATTTAATCCATTAAGTTAATAACTAGAAACTATTTTATCGGTTATCAATAATAATTTTATGAGTAATAGAGAAAATTTAGTTTATAAAATAACCGTAAATTAAACTGCTGCTGTTATTTTAACACAGAGGTATATGGCAAATAAATCACATATAAATTTTGAGATGGTTTCAGAGATACGTTATCAATCGAAACTTTTGTTATAAATTCAATCTTAAAACTTTTAATGAGTTCATTTTAGGGCAACAATTAATTTTTATCAAATAATTATTTACCCGGGATTCTCAGGTATAATAATTGTCATAGGTATCAACTAGAATATTATATTCTTTACTAAAATTTTTTGAAACACTACTTAATACTTTTTACACAAAGTAGAGGTTTTTATTCCTTTTTTTTTCATACAAAAAAGCAGTACAATTTTTCGATGAAATTTTGAACAAGTTGAAAAAATTATTTTTAATGAAACAATTTCCTATGCAGTTATTATGGTGAACCAATAGCTGAAATGAATATTCGATAACTGATCTCATGATTTTATGAACCATAAAATAAAAAAATCTTTGACAAAATGCTGCTGAATTTTCCCGAGATTAAAAATTTAGAAACTCAAAAAGTACTTAGACTTGATTGAATTTCAGATTTCTCGGACCTTTTAATCTGTTAATCTTTCAATTCATTTGATACACACAAATTTTACATTTTTTTTAATATCCTCACATTAATTAATTAAGCAATGTTACATCACATTATCTATAAATTTACTTTTTTATTAAATTAGTTTTCAAAATAAAGAATGTAATAAATATATGTATTACTTTTCATTAACGAATAATTAACTTTAAATTTTAATCCATACATATACGAAGAAAATATACAATTAAGAAATAAATTATGTAAATTTTATTTATTCATGACATTGTAGTGTTCACTGAATTATTATTGTTAATATTTATTAGACAGTATCAATAAGATTACCACACCGCGCTCTTTCGAAATGTATGGAACAAAGGGATATAAATTATTTCTTTAATCTTTATTTGTGGCCACGGTTGTCTAGAGGCCACACTCACGGATTCGAGGCTGGAGTTATTTTCGTCGAGTCGTTGTTCTAGCGCCAATGCCACTGAGACCTGCTATGTAGCGAGGTCGATGCTTGTTAAATTTGGTCGTGGCCTCAAGTTCTCCCGTTGGCGTGGTGTCGAAGTTTGGAAATGGAGGTGCCAGCTGAGGTGTCGTCCTCGTCATTTGACAAAACCCAAAATTACAAGGTTTGTCAACAAAAACCTTCGTATTGCTTCTTAGTGCGACGTTAATAATTAGTTATTTCTTGTAAAAATCTGTAACAGGCTTTCCTCCGAATAGCGTGAACATACATACACGAGATTAAGTGAAATTTTAATAGACAATAATTAAGTTATTTATTCTTTTATCTTAACACAACTTATGCTAATCGCCCCCATCCGAATACAGTCAACACCAAAACAACACCATCATTCTCGTGTAAACAATTCCCAGTATCTCTCCCAACACACATTCCTCTTCTCATTTCTTATCTCCTTCCTCATACCGCTTATCGTCTGAACCACCCCCTTGGAGTCACGCCGCTAGGAACAACCTCCCCCACTGAACGCACGTGGAAGAAAATTTCCCTTTCCACACCCACTCCCACACGCACCCCCTCTAAAATCCTCACCAGTGGATAACCTGACATGAAAATGGGAGGCTGCGAGCGTTATTTCGAGTCCACATTTTTTCATCATTTTTCCCTTGTAAAAAATGGGAAAAAAACAAAACAAAAAAAATCTGAGTAAATAAATAAAATTTACTCCCGTAGAGGCAACGGAGAAAAATAGAAGGGGGGTTGGCTGAAAAGTTTAGGAAAGTAATGTTCTTTTCGACTGAAGGAATACCGTTAACCGAACTTGACGCGTAAAACTTTTCTTTATTTTCTTCCTCGAGTGTTTTTTTTCCTGGTTACATCAGCACATGAAGACAGTTATTTGAGTTTTTTTTTTTTTTTTTGTTACACGCAGGTAGGGAGAGGTGGAACGAACGAAAAATGCATGGAGGATGACTTATCCCGGTGAGACATCCCCCTCAGATCTCCCTCCAAATTGTACTACATTAGAACATAAGGAGAAATAAAGTATTTTCCAACACGCACACAAATGGATTATTTTCTGTGCAGGATATCAGACTTCTTCAAATGACGGTAATTTTGTTGTGATGCTTCTGAAACTAAACGTAATGTATTCTATCCGTGGTGATAGTTAATGGCGCTAAATCCTTGCATTATCGCCAGAAAATGGACTGAAAAGACATTATATTATCAATATTCGGGACAATATATACACCATCATGCATTGATTCATTATAATATCGGGAGGGGATTAATCATCTCCAAAATTTTAGATCCTGTTTGTATGGTACTAGGAAGAAAAAAGGAATTATATAATGTAACTTTTCTATATAAATATCTTTGAGGCTGGATGAATAACAACCAGTGAAGCAGTAATCAAACTATAATATATATAGTTTGGCTTTCTAATTTGTCATATACTTTTGACGCTTTTAGTGGGAAGTTCATCTTATTTTCTGGAGCATGTCCTTTTGAGTTCCTAATTTATATGATCATGCGCTATAAATCAGCTCATATCTGGTTTTACTCGATTTTACATACGTAGGGAGATTTCCAAATAAACCTTTGTCTATAACTAGAATACCTGGGGACCCTAGTCTAGTGCTGTGGGGTCTAAAGCTACATTAAACAACGAATGTATTTCAAATTAGTTTAAGAATTTAGTTTCATTAATTCCTCATAAATATTGTTAATTACCCGAACAAGCAATAAAAAATTATACTAGAACGCTGAACTACAAATTCTCTCTAAACGATACATCGATGACCAAAAAGAAAAGTAGCCTCTGGATCCTTCCAGCTGCCCCTAAGAAGTTGCTGTTGCGTCATTCAGTTCATCTGTGAAGTACTTCAAAATTTCAAAATGTGGTTTCTATAAGATCACGCGCTATAAATATGCTCAGAGCCTGTTTTCCACGGTTTCACATCCGTAGGCAGATCTCCTTTTAGACTTTTTTTTGTCTGCAGCTTTAAATCTAATACTACATGATATGAAAAAATACTTGCATATAAAATCCGAGCCGGAAAAGTTTCACTATCTTCCACTGTAGCTACGAAGATCAAACGATGCATCTAGCATCCTCAAAATTCCATTATGTAATTTATCACGATGAAATTGCCTCTCTCTCGTATAAGATTAATAAATGTTTTATTTCAACTATTTAACACTTCTTTATTGTGCCATGATTGTATTACAAATTCATTAAAAAATTTTTAATTTCGATCATTTATTATATTCTGCTGAAAGATAAATGTAATAGGGTTAATATGTTATCATAAACGTTGGAGTCAAGCTCATAATGTTACCTTTTTTTAAGTATTTATAGTTCAAAACTATTCCAAATGAAATACTGTGATATAACTACCTAGCTAAAAAACCTTGAACAAGAGAGGCGTTAATATGATCAAAGACATCCAATATTTAGAAGAAATTTATATCAATGGCCGCATCTGACAAAATTATTTTATAGAGAATAAAACACATAATAATGTTTGTATAATAACGTAACACTAAGAAGTAACACGAGGACTACTGGCGACGAACCTCATAATTCTAACGGTCAAGAGAAGGCACCTGAACTGGCACTTTCCCCTCCGAATTTCCAGGTTACGCCTGAAGGAAGGACTTGGGACCTCGACATCGTACATCAATTCTGCAATACAGCAGATCTTTGGTGGCATCAGAGCTCGAGCACACGATTGTACAAAAACAACGCCGGCCACGAGTCCACAATCATGACGACTAGGCTATCGCGGCCACAGAAACATACAATTAAATTATCTTTTACTAAATTTGTGATTAAAACACCAGATACCAATCAATTAAATTTTATTTGTTAATATGATAATACACACTTTATTAAAATAAATATTTCAAAAATGAATAATTCTTTTTATTTACTTAATTCGTTTTTCTTGCCTTTATTTTAACATTCCAATGTTGGTACAAATTTCTGAATTGAAAGACGAAAATCATCTGTTATCACGCAATGTTGCAAACAGAGTAGGGAAAACCATTCACGAGGGATGAGTTCAAATGGGGGGGAAGTCTAATTTAAACCTATTTTTTTAAAAAAATAATTTTTGCCTTGTATTTAATTTCCACCAAAATAATTCATGAACAGATGTCATATTGTGCATTTATTTATGTGAGATACAAACGATATACTTTTTTAAATTGATTTTTATTATTTTAATTATTTGTGTATGATGCAAACTGTATTTATTGAAAATGAATAATGTACGTATTTTTCAAATTTATTCTTTCGTAGAATGGTAAAAAAATTTGTTTTTTAATATCATATTTATTTAGTTATTAGAGAAGTTGATTAAAAGAATGCTGTATAGAAGTTAATCGGTATAAATTACTTTTAGTAACTATAATTCAATATTATTATTAAGGCTTCCGTCTACGAGCCATTTTCATTTCAAAACGCAACATCAATTGCATTGAATTTTTATTTTCCTCCTCAAACCTAGACCATAGTATTTGTTTGAATGCAATAAATTGCTTCCAAAGGAATAAAAAAAACAATGAAAGTCTCTGTAGCATTAGATTTTTCATCCAATTCTTAAAAATAAGTTTACATCATTTCAATGATTCCTATATGGGTTTTTAAAACTATTTCGTATATTGGTCTCACACTTTAGTTATATTTTACTCTTTCAGATGCACTTTATTGCATTCAAATACATATACAATAATCTAGATATAAGGAGGAAAGCAGAAATTGCATAGGATTAACATTACGCTCACGAATTCAAAATGGCTCTTTGGTGGACGGGAGCTTTTAGATCAAACATATTTATCTTCTAAGGGTAAATGTAAAATATTGTGCATGCTCGTACGATGTGAAGCAAATGAATTTTTATTATGCTCTATTTTTCAGTAACTTCAGCAGTTCTGTAATTTTAAAATCATACCTATGATGACGTAGTTCGTGTCAATTTTCAACACTAGAACTTTGTAATTTTATATCTCCAGTCATATTCATAATCTCGCTCTGTATTATCATATATTTGATCTGCCATATGCTGTTATAGAGTAGATTTATTTAAATTTGATGAAGAATTATTTTTGAATAATAGAAATGTGTAATTGATGCATAAAACAGGGGAGTGAGTGACAGTGAGGGCTTAAGGCACAAGATAAAACAAAATAAGCTTTTAAATTATTGAAAAGCTTTTCTTTTTTGTGTATTTGAAATTTTAAGATCAATAAGCTATTACACAGCAAATCAAATATTGCAATTTAATACTACCATTCGTTTATTGTTCTAATATGAAATATCAAATTTATTTTTAAAACTTAACATCTAGGATAATATCAAGTTATTTTAAAAGGATTCAACATATTCTAAAAAAGGAATTTTTATCTATACCGTGGCATAATGTTTCAAGCTCATAAGTTTCACAATTAACTAAAAAAAAGTGTAATAATTAATTTCTCCTTAGTTAGCGTCAGAAACAGCATCGTTCATTGTAAATCACAAATGATTGCTACAAAACACCAGAAGCTTTATTTTTTCTAGAAAAGTTGAAAAAAGCTTTTTAAATTAATGTTACTGTATTTGTTTACTTTTTAAAAATAATCAAAACTTATTCCTTCTTTTATTAGGTTTTTTTAGCTTTTGAATTTCAATTAATATGGAAGTAAGGGAGTGATGGTGAAGTTTAATGGCGCAAGAAGCAGACGTGGCCCTGCTGCTCTAAATAAAGTGTAATTGGGATCCACATGCTTGAAAAAAAAAAGAGGAAAAGAAGTTAGAAATGATTTACAAGAAAAACTGTCGAAAATAGAGAAGAATCACAAGGGTATCCCGGAAACGCTTCACCCGCGTTTACCACTAACAGGAAACCTTTTGGGAAAGAAAAAGATCACTACAGGACCTTGGGTCATGATGCCCGTACCTATCCAAAGAAGGTAAGCCCCTGAAGGCTATTGACAATGGAAACTTTTTTTTTTCATGCGCTGATTGTCAATGAGCATTGCTATTTAACCCACAAAGGCTTACACATTTATCAATTTAAGTGTCTCGGTTGAAACAGAAGAAAAAAGACCTACTCCTCTAATTGAATTTGTAAATGAGAAGGACTAAGTCGCAAATTATGATATGAAGTTTTAGTTCATTAATACACAAAAACTTATATTTATATCAATATATTTATATCTATTTATAATGAGTGGAATAAAAGTATAGAGAATATGTTTTGTTAATATAGATTTTTACAGAATAAATTCTGACTATGTATGATAAATGAGAGTAACAATGTTAAATAACAAAGTGCAACATCAATTTCAATGAAATTCCACTATATTTCCATTTTGCCTTTTGATTAGTAATTGATCTGCATAAATTTGATTTTTCAAATGCCTTACCCCTTAATACAAATTTTCTTTTAAAATTTTTGTTTTCTATTTTTGCCGAAGGTAGTGCGTCAGTGTTCATTCAAAACGCTTTACATTATTCCCCGATTTCAGCACTATATTAATCACACTTACTAATTTGAATTCCCATTGAATTAATTCTCTCACCTGCTACGAGCCCGCATATGTTACCATAACGCAGGAATGAACAGTTAGTATACACCCTTACGTAATTGGCGTAGTTAGACAGACAACGTGCATTCCATAATTATTATGATTTACACCATTCCTATTTGGGAATAAACACTAAGCCGAAGCTCTGTGAAGTAATTTTACAAGTTCCATTAACACATTTTCCAGATCTTTTTTTCTTTTTTGTGTAAGAGAGATTCTGATTATCGATCCTTGAATCATCCGCAATTATATGAAAACCGAATTCACTTTTGATTCTTTACATTCTTCTCGGATCTGAATTTAAGAAAACGATATCAAACTATTCCAAGAAAAATTCGCTTTGCACTTTACCTAAAGAAACCAAAGAGGGTTTAGAACAACCAACATAACCCGCCAGCCAACATTTATCTAAACCATATAAGATTTACTTAAAGTAGTATTTATATGTGAAAAAACCAACAAGTACACGATGGAACAGATAATAAATAAGATTAAAAGTAGTTTAGTAATATTTTAATAAACTAATCCGTTAACGATACTTACATAGTCAAATAAATAAGAAATTAAGTTTTTATAGGAACAAGGATAATATATGGAAAAAAAACTAAACTATAAATTAAACTACGCAGCAATAATTAAATTAAATCTAGTCAAATATCTACGGTATCAGGTTATATAAATAACATAACACAATTTTACCTAATTTAAAAGAGAAATAAAGCAAACTGAATAATAACATAAGACAAAAAGAAATAATATCAACTCTAAGAAATCAGTGCACTTGTTTTTCAACATGTGGCTTTTACAACACTTTTAAATAACGTATCTCTAAAGTCAAATGTTAATTCCCAGAAACTGGATTTTTCCCATGAACATGTCGTATGTTACTGGATAAATTGCAGATCTTTTTACTTTACAAGTAAGCCAAACAAATTATAAGGAAAATGGAGTTTTCTCATTTTGAAAGTAATTCAAATTTTTAGGCAGCTCTTGGGACTGTGAAAATATTTTTCTTGAATCATATGAACGTCAGAGAAACAGTAAATCAACTTTTTTTCTCGAAATCGTCTACATTTTGAAAATCTTTATAAAAATTTATTCACTTGCTACAATGCTGGAGAAGACTGATAACTAAACGTAGAATTAAGGGACTAAATATAAAATCAAGGTAAGCTCAAATTCTGCACCAAAAAATAAGAAACGTAATTAAAGTAATTATATAATATTAGACAGTCAAAACGTACGAATACAGTATTTTTAGTGTCAAGTACTCTATATTTATTCAGTGAATAAGTGTAAGCGAAAGATAATTGTATATTTTTACATTAAAAAAATCCAAACTTTCAGTTAATTTATGCGAACGTAGCTTAGTTCTTCAATATTTTAAATGTAAAAATATCAGCATCTTCAACCATAAAAACCATCAGCAAACCATGTAAAAAGCTCTCCACCAGAGCCGTTATATTCCAACAATTCTTTTTCCAAACAAGAACAACATGTAGTTATACGCGAAAAACCTTAATAAAACCTTTCCCAAAAAACACCGAAGGGGGCCTTTTAAACCCCAGGAACAACAACACCCGCCGAGCGCCCGCGGGGAAGTGTATTTCCAGATACCGATAACGACTTACAGCAAAAGAAAATCGGAAGTGAGGAGACCGGAAATGCTCGGCCATAATGCTCTTTCAACTCAGTCGTTTCGTTGACGTATGTATTAATTTTCGATATTTCGTTATCGGCCTACAAGCGAACTTATTATGGGCACCAGTGTGTGAAGAGGGGGGAAAGGTTTCTTTCTTCCAGAAAAAACCGTCTGCTTTTCAGACTCTTATTGTTTTATGGGTGGAATTTGAAGTAATGGCGTGCTCCAGCAGTTGCAAAAGTGGGTGTAAAAACTTATATGAGTGTGTGTAAATGTAAAACGTGACAAAAACTGTTCAAAATATCTATAATGCGGTATCTAATCTTTACTGAAAAAAATTACATATAGCATCATATTGCTTATTTCCATCATATTTATTGTATGTATTTTACATTTTGTTTTGATTTAAGTTATTGACATACTAAAAGCTACACGAGCACCGTTAACCTCGTAAATTTGAGCAGTGATCAAATAATGAGAACGACACTTGAGTTGGTAGTTTGCTCTTCTAATTTCTGCATTAAGCTGCATTAATTACATATTTTCTTTAACTTTTGGTATGATTTGAATTAAAGTCATCATAGAAGTTACATGAGGATTATTAGCAATGAAACTCGTGATTCTGAACTGTGATTAAATGATGAGGACAATACAGCGTTGGCAGTTCATTCTCCTAATTCCCTCACCACATTAATTGATGGTTATTTAGTCCATCAGTCTTTACTCTTCTACGTGACACTCGTTTTTGTGAAATCAAGACTCAAAACAAAGACGACGCAGGACAATATAAATGAGAAGATGTATGTTTCAACCCCAAGAATTTATAGTTAGCATATGGGAGATTTCTTGTCTGGAAAAATTTTCTGGATATATCATATTCTTTAACAATAAATGAAGACAGCATTAATACGAACGTTTAATGTAATATTTTTTGGGGTAAAAAAAAAATATTTTTTGAATAAATACTTATATAGTTCCAGTGACAAATAGAGAAAAAAAATTTACAAGCTGTGAGAGTTTTTTCATGGAAGATTGTCCAATACACTAGTTCTTTCAAATCAAGTAATTGGGTTCCGAATCCTGCTACAGCTAGGAGAAACTATGGACATTAAGACATTAGATATTAGATAGGGTAATTAGATATTTTCTGAGTTTAAATAATTGATTTTCACAACCGATACAAAAGAAAAACCTCAATAAGTTTCATTTGTTACTGGTCTTCATGTGTAGTTATTTTAGTTTCCTAAAGATAATATGTAGCCCCCCTTCCTAAAAATTTTTTAAAAAGATTAAAAATGAATGTTATGACTTTTTAAAACCCATCGGTATTTCAAAAATCACTCTAAACAACATACATCTGAATAAAATAAAATTTTTAAATGAAAATTTATAATCATCTGCTAATCAAAAGTATAACGTGGTAGAGATTTAAAAAGTCGAAACGAGATTTTTGAGTAATTGAAAAATTACATATCGTAAGTATATACGAAATTAAAATTTCTTCAGTCTCAAATAATAAGTTGTTAATTGCAGTGCAATTATAATCATGAATTAACTCCAAATATATGCATTATTTTTTATAAACTTGCAATATATTTGAATGATAAGCAATACTTAATTTCAATTGTTTTTTTTTAAATGAAGGAAAATAATTCTGAAAAATCTTTTAAGCTTAAGTTTCAAAATACATAATTGCATTTATTTTTTTAAAAAAAATTGTTACAAAAATGTTTCAAAAAATGATACGATCTAGGTGAAAGGTGAAATGTATCTGAAATATCACATATCTGTAAGATTTTGGAGTAAATGTTCAAAGTCAAACAATCTAGAAAATAAATTGCAAAAATAATTTTAAAGTTCTTATTAATCATATATGTGATAGGAT
Organism: Nephila pilipes; assembly: GCA_019974015.1. NCBI lineage: Eukaryota > Metazoa > Arthropoda > Arachnida > Araneae > Nephilidae > Nephila > Nephila pilipes. The sequence continues at coordinate 211,500 of BMAW01048204.1, forward strand.
AGTGATCTTTACAGATAATAAAATGAACTAAGAAATATAGTAATAAAACAAATCATGTAAAATAAATGAATTTGTTTATTTTGAATTCCTTTCACGATTTCGGTTTTAAGCGTATAATATTAACACAAAATACTTATTTAAATTAGTCAACTTAAGAAAATATTCCACAATGTTTCAGTATATCATAGTTCTTTAGTTAAATAATGCATTTTGTATGTGCATAGAAATATGTGCAATTTTTCTTGCTATTCTTTTAAGCTGAAAAGATAAATTACTTTAAAATGCACTAAATTTTCTGATAAACATTTAGATTATACTTTTAGAATTATATATTTGGAAACAATAGAATAGTTATACAACCGAAGAAATGTTGTATTGGGTTTTCTTGCATGTTTACTAAACTGGACAACATTTGCTAAAAACAAAGATAGAAAAATGGACATTAAAAATTCTCTGATCTTTTTCCGATAAATCAAATCAGAACTTTCAAAAAAATATTCGAATCTTTCTCTGCGATGGTTGTCTAGTCCACAGGAACATGATCTAAAATTCATGTGATCGAAAAAACAGGATAAGAAATGTAAAGAATAAAAACATAGAAAAAGATTCCACACAGCGCTATAACTCATATCAACTGACAGCTTAATGTACTTTTGGATATCTACAAAGAAAGATCGAAATCGCAGCATTTGAAGTTTAAAGATCTTTTCACATAAACTAATCCAGCTGAATTAAAATATAAGCATAATTTTTCAATAAAAAATGTGTTTAATTTTCAAATACTGATTCCTTCACTCAGGTTAAAGCTAAATCTGAAAATAATTGAATTTTTATAATTAAGATTTAAACAAAACGTTGAGAATTAATTTCGAGATAGCTTGCATTATACTAAAATTTTATAATTTTGGTAGAAGAAAGAAAACTACTATGAAAAAATAACATAAAAATAATTTCTTATTTCAAACCTTAGAATTAGAAAAAAAGTTCACAAGGGTTATTCTAAGTATTATAATGTTCTGTAAGATTATTATTTTTTAAGATAGTTTTCAAATATTTTTGTTACCTATTTTCTCTCTCTCGTTCTCTCAATAGCGATTTGATAGCTCACACTAATTTTATTTAAATATTCTTAGAGAACAAACAGGTAATAGTAGCACTAAAGGTAACACAATTATTTTCAGATGATTTTTTATTACTCTACATTAATGATTATGAATGAGGATTATTCGGCGTGTGAAACTGGAAGAGAAAATATACGTTTTTTGCACAAATACACAAATATTGAAGATATTCGGAAATAAGCATTAAATGTTAACGATTTGGAAATAAGTTTTATCTATAAATAGCGAAGCATCGAAAATAGGAGTGTTATCAACATATCTGCAATCAGTTACAAATGCATGTTTGTTTTTATACAAATAGCATTAAAATCCATATTTCTTAGATATAATTTTGTCATTGCATTCAGTAAGAAAATTATTTAAAAATAATCGTGTGCTTACAAAAAATTACTTATCTATTATAAGAAGTCTTAATTTTTTTTAAAAAAACAACATAACCACATTGAAACTGAAACAATTTCAAAAACTACAGTCTTATACCTCAGTTCTCGAAAACGTGATTTAAATAAAGGCTGGAATATTTTTGGAAACTCTTTATGTTACAAATTAGAGAGGTATTTTAAATTAAAAGGATGTTCAAAATGAATCACCGATTTCAAAATTCCATATTTTCAAAAGAAAATGACACAGAATAAGTAATACATAAATACAAATGAAAAATAATGAAATTTTACATAGTGAACAATATAAGGCCTTCGTATGCTCTTCCTGAAGCTATTTCGCAAAGATGTTTTGGAGGCTTTCATGGAGCTGCCTCGCAGTTGGATCGGTTGCAGTGGACCAGATCACGAGATATTACACAGCTGACTACCTAAGTCACTTGATATGGTCCCATGCGATTTCTTATTTTGGATGTTCGTTTAAGATAGAGTGTATGCACCCCCGTCACCTACAAATTAATGAGAACTCAAACAACGGATTTCTGCTGTTGTACAATCAATTACCACTCACACTTCATAACGTGTTTGGTAGGAATTTACGTATCGAATTGACATTATACTTGTAACCAAAGGAAGTTATATAGAACATTTATAAAAAGACTATCTTTTTCCTTTGCATTTTATTTATTATTTATCATTCGGTGTCGTTTATACATGAAAATGTGGCATTTTGCAATCGGGTGATTCTTTCTGAATAACCCTGTATTTTAGTTACTAGGATTTCACGGAGCAATATAACTATTTAAATTGTAGAAAAAATCCAAGTTTATAGCAGTGGATTGTAATCAATTTTTATAAATTTCTCCTAAATCTGTTAATAAATTAGGAGTATTTAATATAATGTTTAGTTTCCACTTAAAATCACTCAGTGAAATTGCATAATGATATTAAAATGGAAAAAAAGAAAGAAAAGCCTTATTCCAAAAAAGGAAAAGAAAAAGATTACCGTATTGTTCAAATAGTATAAACATACATTGAAACTTCATTCAAAATAAACTTTTCCTTTCAAAAAAAAGTAAAACTTAAAAGAAACAAACTAATTATAATTCACAAAATTTTCGAAGAAAAGAAAAAAGTACTTTTTTTATTTTCATATCTAAAGAATTCTTGTTCTACCTTTAACTAATTTTTACCCTATGGCGGTATACGTTGAATGAACATTTTTTTTCCTGTGAAGCATAAAAGGAATGGTATTTCATCAACGAAAATTCCTTTAACAGGCATGCCACTGTTGTAATTGAATACTGAATACGCTTCGTGAACAAAGAAGGGAATAAGGGGAAAAAATTGTTCCTTGGACGAAATTACTTGTTCATTCCAAGGATAAAAAGAAAAAAAATTAGGATTCTTACTCATTTAAACTTGATTAATGAATTTCTTATTTCGATAAACCTTACTTTTTAAGAAAAATTTCAATTGGCTGTTTTATTTGTAGATAATGAACTGAAAAGAGCTTCTAAAAGGTAATGTATAAATGAGGCTCAAAATACAACAAAAATTTATTTTAGTTTTTCCAAAAATCGAATGTTCTTTCTTTAGTTAAGGCTAATTTTTATTGTCGGAGTTATTTTTTTTATTAAAATAGTTTCAACTCATTATTTGTTTATTGACATCACACATAGAAACGACCAGAGGGCTACTAGCACTGTAATTTTGAGCCACGACCAAATGGCGAGGACGACAATGGAACTGGCCCCATACTCTTCCAGATTCCACCAGATATAACGTGTATCAGCGCCACTACTAGGTGAGAGTCTTATGATATCCGAGCTCGAATTTTCAATTTACTTAAAATAACTAAGGTCACGAACTCGCAACCGTAATCACTTAGTTTATGACATTAAGTTATTTGCTTTTTCACTAACTTGGAGACTTTACAAAAATTTGAATTGCATAACATTTCAATTTCTTCTCGACCAAAATGAAAAATGATAATGTAAATTAGATTATGACAGAAGTGAAGGGAAGGGAATTAGAGATAATGATATATAAATAATAAAACTGAAAGGGAAAGGAAAAGGTTTGGAGGATAAGTCATGTTGATATATATCTGTAATTTAGATTAAAACATCGGAATTGACTTTTTGGATTGAAGCGAATTCTAGTTAAAGTGCATTAGAGAAAAGTTTCTTAATCAAAAGTAATTTGGTAATCTCGAATGTCATCTAAAATTTAAGAATTAATTTGGATTTGAGAGAGAGAGACCTTATATATTCTTCACTGATTATTAATAAAGTATTTTATCTTGCTCTTAACTACATATTCTCAATTGAAGTCTAACAATTATTGACTATTTTTAGGAAAGATGGCAGTAGAATTAAATAATAAAGTACGGGCGTTACATGTTGCGAAGTCCAAAATATTTTCAAAGAAAAAATGATAGAAATTGATACAAATTTACGAAGTTTTTCTATTTCATCGAATGATGTAAGTTAACAAATTGCTATAAATTTCCTTAGATTTCTGTCAAACTATAAAATATGTAACTCTTAATATATTCAGACCATTATTACCAAACAAGCCACGAATCTAAAATTTCACATTAAATTCCTTATTTTACACTCAACTGTCTTTCTAATGGAACATTTTATCCTATTCCTGAAGTTCTGTTTGTGATTAAGTGTTAATTTTCCATTTTGATAAAAGGTTTCTATAAATATAACTTCAAACGAAAATAGAACACAGAACTGAAATTAGTCAGCACCATGGCAATCATATAGTCTTTTTGAGAGTTCAGATACTAAGTACTTTGACTTTTTAATGGGCGAATAGATTTAGAACTTTGTCTAATTTAAGAAAATTAGGGCCTTAACTACCGACTGCAAATGGCAATTTGCTGCTACAGTAGTCATCACACCCAAACGTGCTGAAACGGACGTGCTCAGAAATAAAGTAACATTTTGACGCCAGTAAGCCTTCATGAGGATGTACGTTAAAGTAAAAAAAAAACTACGACATGTCATTTAATGATCCCTCCATTAAAGTTACATTCATGATTTTGATACGTATCTTGATTGCAAAACCTTAATTCATTCATTGATACTTTGAGCGATGTAAATACGATTGAAAAAAAATGTTTTTATACATAATCTCTATTACACAATGGAAATATCTAATAGTCGATATTTTAAAAACATGTCATACCTTAATATATGGCATTTAATCATAATATAATAACTTATTATTTTGAAATATATATCTTAATATGACATCTTATGTTGCCATCATGTGATATCTTATCTTCAGTTATGTCATATCTTTATATGAAAACCCATATTAATATTGCATGTAGCATGAAATATGCCTTATTGAGGAAATTAAAATGATCATTGAGTTTTTATTTATATAAATTGGGTCTTACAAAAATACCAATAAAATGGTGCGAGGTATTGTTTCGCGCATAATCTCTATTCATTTGCATTATGTATAATGCAAAGATTAAATAGTCAAAATTTTGAACATATATCCGATCTTATCTTTGTTTTAATGTAACATCTTATCATCTTGAGTGAGTGAAAATGTTGGCGTTTATGGCACAAGAGCCGAATCTGGCTATGCATCACCAGACTATGTGTAACTGTGATTTAAAGAAAGGTACATGAAATATAAGAAATGATTTAACAAAAATTAGGGTTGAAAATAGAAAAAGATAGCTAGGGTATCCGGGGGTGAGTCACCCGAGTATATTAAAGACGGTTGATCCCATAGGAAGAAAAAGATCTCTGGAAAACCTTGGGGTTCAGAGAGATTCTTGTTACTTACCAAAAGAAGGTAAGCCCCTAAAGGCTTATTGTCTTGAGATAAGTCATATCTTAATATTAAACTATATCTTAATGTATCGTAATCATGTGACCATAATACATCATAAAATAAGTCTAATCAAGGAAATTAAAATTATTATCGATTTAAACAATAAGTATGATGCTTCTAATTCTGTAGAAATTATAATTAACTAACAGATCACTTGAAGATATAAAGCAAATGTTATTAACGTTGCATAACTCATAACTGAGATCAATGCTTAGATTTGACAATACTGAATCTACATCTATATAGCCTTCTAAATGTTTCTTCAATTTGCTATTACTTTAATACATGCAGGGAAATACGAAAAAATTAAGAAATCTGTTTTTGACAAATCTACAGAGAATTGGAATTCTGCATGTAAAGTGTAAATGAAAGACTGGTTAGAAAACCTTTCAAACTAAACATTTCGAATGGGAGCACTGAAAATGTGTCAGGATACCTTTTACAAATAAGATACATATAAATACATATTAATTCCGCATATCTATGAATATGAATTCCGTCCGCATTCATATGAATTTAAATTGTAAATGATATTATTTAAGTAGCAATTGAATACCTTTCTGTTCTTCCAATCCCCTCCACTTATATAACAGAACAAATATCTAACTATTCTGTTTATTTATTATGGTTTTCAAATAACACTGTAGAAAAAAAAGACTTATTAATCATAATTTTAATTCAATTATTAAATTTCAGCTGATTAAAACGAAATGTTTACGGATATTTAATAAAGTAGTATTAAATTGGCTATAATCGTATTTTCTTCAACTATTGGGAAATACATTTAGAAAGTACAATTAAGTTAGCGTTTTACTTCGGCTGCTGCATGAAATTTTAGGGAAAATAATTTTTAAGAAAACACTTCACTATTTTTAGTTAAAGAAATTTTCTATTTTTCACTGGCTGAAAAAACTAAACAAAACTGATGCCTAAAACGAAAATGACTAAATGAAAACGAATCACATGAATTTATTTTCTTTTTAAAAGAACGATGTTACAAACAACTCGGCTTATTTATTAAGCTTTCAAGTCTCCTTACTTTTATAACTACATGCACACAGTACTAGAGATATTACATCTCTAAGCTTCATCTAAACATTATCATTAAAATAAAATCAGGCAACAAATCCTACAGACATTTCAAAGCAATTCATCGTATACCCTAAGAACACACAAATTTGATATATCTACCACAAATATCCATTATCAATACACCAACATATAGGGAAGCCTCTTCGAAACTTTACCAGATCAATAAACACTTATATATTTCTATGTTTACTGTAACCCAACCCGATCAAAGGCTTACCCATCGTAAAACAAACACAGACCACCATCGTTGATTCCAGAAGACAGCGCCATTTCTGGTGGCAGTACTCGTTAACTAATCCATTGGCCAGCGATGGTCAGAAGGGTAAATAAACAAGCCACGTGAAGTTGCAGAGGAAGGATCATATATCGAATGGCCCCAGGTTGGACTTATCTCTTTACCGCGGCAAGGTGGGTAGGAGCGATTTCGGACAACGACTTCCATCCTTTTCAGAACCCCCTGCAGAAGTTATCTTTAGGATAAGATGACAGTTCCAGTGAATTTTCCTTCTATGCTGAGAAGTATTAGGTTGTTAAGTTTAGGGTAATTGGTATATATAAATGGGTATTTTATAATCCCTTTAATTTACCGGGCAGGATAATATTTTTTACATAGGAAATAAAACAAATTTTTTTTGAAAATTGATAAGACTAAAATAACGTATGATTGATTTAATTTTTATAGATATCGTACTATGACTATATGATAGAATATTGTTGATGGAACCCATATCATTTAGCACTTAAATGGCTGAGAGTTGATACCTCAGCTAAATTTTACAGAGTTCGGAGAGTATCTTGGATAATTTTTAAGTGTATAGGGATTGAATAACGGGATTATAATAAACAGTAAAGACGAAATAGTTCTTTTTGTTCAAATCAACTCTATAATCGTACTCTATCAGCTCGGAGGTATGATAAAAGAATACATATTTGAAGGAAACAGAAGACAATTGATTTCAAGAGGAGGAAGTAAGATGAAAATTTTGTCTCAAATTAATGTCTAAGTTAAAAGCCAAACATAGTATATTTTAATTAGTATTTCCTCTTCTAAAGAAATTAGTACATATAAAATTCCTAGTTTCGCATAAAATGCAAAATAGCTTATTTAATTTGTCATTTATTCTCTTCTTTCAACTGAGTAAAATCTGTTATATCAAACTAGAAGATGGGATTTATTTCCCTGCTTATCTAATTAAGTAAAACAGGTTCAGGAAAGATACATAGACTCTTTGGAAGAAGTGAAATTAATAATCAGTATTCCTCTTGAGCGTGACCGCGGTAGCCTAGTGTTCCTGGTCACAGCCGGCGGTTTTCATCGAGTCGTGGGTTCAAGTCTTGATAGCACTAAAGACCTGTCGTACAGCGGAGCGGATGCACATTAAATCTGTTAGTGGTCCCATTTTCTTCGTGGCTCAGTGTGGAAATTCGGTACCATCTCAGGTGTCGTTCGCGTCACTTAACTGAGATTCAAAATTAAGAGGTAAGTCACTAATTGCCCTCGCGTTGCTTCTCAGTGGTACATGAATGAACAATCGCATTAAGAAATAGTGTATTTCACTTCAACCAACCGTTATGTACTAAAGTAGAAAATGCAATTAGCTTCTCATATTTTCCATATACTGAAACAACTATGAGCCATGAACGCGGATTGTCTGAAAGAAATAGAATTAATCCAACAAAATAAAATTATTCCTACAAAATGAAATAACTAAAAGTAAAAAAGAGAGCTTCATAAAATTATTCCAGCAACTTGACTCAAAAGAATGTTGTATTACTTCATTTTAATGCAAAATAAGCTACAGTAAAATAAACGTGTTTTTAGTTAGTATTCCTGCAAGATCCGATCTGAAGTTTTCTATTAGGACCCAATAGCACATTTCAAGAATCAACCCCCTTTTCAAACATTAATCTAAATTTGAATTCTCTTCATTAATGAAAAAAATACATCCTCTTCTTCTCCGTACTCTTTAAAACATATTCATTATTTTACTCATAGTAATTCATTTCACATAATTTTTTTTCTAATGATTTTTCAAAATTTTTTGGATGCTTTTTCTTGGAAAATGCATTGCTTTTCATTGATAAAAAAGATTTTTAATTTATATATAAGATTAATTAATTAATAGGATTAGGGTTTCGAGAACAAATTTATTTTAAATACAGATTTTTCGTTTGATGTTAAAAGAGAAAAATCCAGCTTCGGTAGGAGAGTTGTATTTTTGGGATTATATATAAGGCAACAGTTTTCAAAAATAAACTTGCCTTTGATGTCGCGTATAAACTCCTCCTACATTTAAAAGGCTTTTCAGTAACAAAAAGACGGAAATATTTACGAAACTTTGAGTAATATTTTTCCAACCAAAGATGACTAATATTGGAGGAATTTTTTTAAAAAAAACATTTTAGCTTTATTATGGATTTTTGGCAAAGATTCAATAATAACACAATTAAAGAAGTACTGGAGTGCAATATTGTAGTAAATGAGGTAAAAGATTGATTCTCTTAACAATATCATGTAATGGTGTTATTTTTTTTATTTGTAGAGTTTTATTTTAATTCATGCTATGTTTTGATTTTTTTTCTTTTGTTTATTTTCTTACACGTCTATGTTTATAATTCATTACAAAAGTCATAAAGCTGTTATGTCAATGCACAATTAACGAAAGAGGAAACGTTGGATAAAACACACACACACATTAACTGTGTATGTATTAACAGTAGCATTTAAACAAAAATTGCGAACCCTTTTGAAATTTAAAAAGAATCACTCAAATGAAGAAGTATTTTCACAGATGTGTGAACGAAAACATTAAAAAGATAACTAACATTTATTACTTAAACAGCAGAAGAAATTTAGCATTGCTAGCTTCTCAAAATTTTAAAAACAAGTAATTCTCTTCCCCCTCCCCCATTTAAAAAAAATTATCACAAAATCATTTAGAACACTCCATTTAGCTTTTCAACCAAACTTTTAACTTGTCACATAGTCGCAAGTCAAATAAAAAATAAAATAAAATAACCGAAGGAATTATATGCATTGCGTTGTGAAGAATAAATTTCACCCCCCACAAGTATTAATTTTCTTAAAATAATTATTAAATTATTCAATTAAATATTAGAATTAAAACAAATGGAAAAATAATGTAGTGGACAATAATATTCTTTTCCTGTATTAAAATTAATACAAACGATAATTTTCTACATTGAATACATTTTAAGCTAAATGCCACCATAAAATAAATTAATTTTATGTATGTTTTATTTCAATCCAATAAAAAATTTAGGAGAAATTTAATATGGGGACGGACGGGTTTTTTTAAGAGGCAATGGTTTCTTGGTACGCATTCACAGATGAATGATTGAGTGAGGGAAGGTAAAGTTTATTGGCGCAAGAGCCAGATGCTACGCCAAACAAGATTAAACTGTGGTCTAGACGTGAAGTTGAAAAAAAGAAAAAGTGGTTGACAAGAAGGAGGATCGAAAATAGAGAAGGATCGCTAGGGTATCCCGGGAGTGCGGCATTCACAGATGAAACGAAGAGGGAATACAAAGGCACTTTCGTTGTTATCCCTTAACAAGAGGTAATTAGTGCTCCAGCATTGAGTGAGTGCTGAATGTTCTTTTAGTATAATGTTATGGGATTCTTATGGATGGGAAATATTAATATAATATAAATAAAATGTACAAGTTCTTCGTGACAATATTAAACTTGATCTCAAAACATGCGAAGAAAGTCATTTATTGCTGGAGGATCTCAAACAAACATGGCACTTGGATAATTGTTATTCCAAATAATTCTATTCCATTTTTAGTCATTTCAGGGCTTACTAATTACTTATAAATTCGGGTAATGTATATCAATTGATACATAAAAAGTTATGAAATTTTCCATACGAATTTTCAATCTATTTATTAAAACTACTTGTTGTATTGTATATTTTAAATTTAATGCTTTACTGATAAAAGCAGACAAGAATGATGACATACATGATCTTTCATCTTTATGTGGATACATACATAAAGAAAGAATGCTATTAAATAGGAAAAATAGCAATAATTAAGCGAAATTTTAATACAACGTACAGAAAATGAGTATTTTATATAATTCGCTTATCTCATATCCTATACATAATTCTTACAGAAAACCTATCCATTCCAGATTTTGATCAAACACATTTAAGTTTTTATAGCAAAAACATTAAGTTAGTAGTTGACAAAAGCGAATACAAATAAAGAAATTGATTAAAAAAAGGTAATATTTTAGAAATTTAAACCAGTAATTCAAAATACTGAAATCACCTTAATTTAACTTAGAAATAAATATATATGAAGTTTAATTTGAAATGTGTATCCTACGAATACAGCATGGATAATTAATTGATTTCAAGAACCTTCAATTTCATCCTTACTTGTCAACCCTTCACAGAGTGTTTCGAAAATTCAATTTCGAACAGTGGAAAGATACCTCATTCAGAAACTTGGAACAATGAAAGGCTTTTGAATAGAATGAATCTGGTGATGCTTATTTCCAATTCGTATCTCACAGTCTTGAACTGGTTTAGTTAAGCCCATCAAATACTTGCACTATGAATTAGTAAGAGAAACTTTTACAGAATTGTAATATCCCCAAGACTATTTGCCTAGTGTCTGATCTCAATTATAAATATAGTTGTAATATGTATGTGTGTGTCTTCATATCCTTAAAATAAATACAGAAACATTTAATAATATTATAGTTCCCGGCATTAAAATCCGCTTGAAAGTAGAATACAAAAGATGAAATGTGGAACATATCATGTACAACAAAAAAACTGACTGATTCAAAGACGAGTAGTACTATAAGCTAAATATATCGAAAACCACAAGAAGAATATTGACTCCGCCCATATCATAAGGCATCCAATTTTACTATTATCTCATTTTCGGTTGGCAAATAATAAATATCGGACGAGCAGGTTGCTTCATTGCATTATTGGTTTCCAAGGTAGCAGAGTGGTTACGTTAGTGAGCTCGCTGCCGGCATTCTTTCCATCGAATCGCGGGATCGAGTCCTAATACCATTAATGACCCACCGTGTAGCACATTAAATCTATCGCGGTACCAAATCTTCCCGGGAGTGTAACTTGGAGATAGAGGTGCCAGCTCAGGAATCGTCCTTATCACTTGACCGAAGCTCAAAAATTACGATGTTCGTCACCAATAGCTTTCGTGTTGCTTCTAAGTGCGACTTTAATAACAATCCATCACTGCATTATTAAAAACAATTTTCCCACTAATAAAACCCATAAGTATAAAAAATTCCCTTTTCTAGTGTCAAATAGCTGAAAATTACTTTAGTTACATTAGTACATTAAATAACAGTACATAAATTTATTTACATTAGTTTTAGTATTGTTTGTTACATTCATTATTTTTTCAGTTCTCACTGCAATGAAATTAACTTCCATTTTAATAGAAAAACAGAGAGGTTATCACTCTATAACGCTTTAAAAAAGTTAGGGGATAACAGCGAATCGTAGTAATAAAAGTCCCGACTTACAATGGAAAAACTCTTTTCAAAAACAGATTTGCAACGATTTGCCATACTAAAATGATAAATCAACATTATTCAATAGCATGCACCACTATAACAAAGGGCCGCGGTAGCCTAGTGGTCAAGGTCGTTGACTAGCGGCCGGCGGTTTTCGTTCAGTCGCAGGTTCGATCCTTGGCCGCCAAAGACCCGCCGTGTAGCCGGGGTTGATGCACGTTAAATCTGTTCGGGGCCCAAAGTCCTCCCGTTGGCGTGGTGTGGATGTTAGGAGAGGGGGGTGCCAGCTCAAGTGTCGTCCTCGTCACTTGACCGTGGTTCAAAATTACGAGGTCCGTCGCCAATAGCCCTCGTGTTGCTTCTAGTGCGACGTTAATAAAAAACTAAACTAATTGATTTGTTTATTGCGTCACGATGTCTCTTAATGAATTCAGTAATATCATCTGAAGTATTTAGCTGTCCAGTCTATTATTTGCCAGTCATCAACTCAATTTTGTTACCACTCACACAACGGTACATAAAATTAGATGAAAGGCCAATAATTTTTTTTATCTTTAACGGCTTCATATTTTTTAAGCTATTGTCAATATTTCACGTCATGCTAACAAATCATGACGACTTTGCAGTGGTTTGCCGGATGCAATTTTACGAATTCGATACTAGATTTAAATCAAAACTTCTTATTGGAAATCAAAGAATATTTTTTCTCCGATGGTGATATTTTTGCAATTTCCGATTATGATATATTTGAGCAAGTAGAGTCTGATATGTGTCGTTTACATCAGTATTAAAAGACAATTTTTGAAAAGCATAAAGGTGATAGCAATCATTGAAATGATGTTCTGTCCCCTTTTTCAAACAATGCAACAATTAAAAACAAACACTAGATTTTTGAATTGTGAGTATCACTTAGCAACATGAACTGACAACACTTTTATTCAGAATTGAAATGCAACATTTCATAAAAGTTAAAATATACAATTTACTACGTAATTTTTAAATAATATTATAATAAATATTTTTTGAAATATAATCTTGGAATACAATGGAGAATAATTTTATATAAATATTACAAAATTTTCAAAAAAGGGAAAATAAAAAATATATGTAATTTCGTTAAAATAAAACATTATTTCATCGTACTTATTGTAAAAGTAGGATTGAAAAATTCAATGCCTAGGAAAATAAGTTCGCTTATAGTTTTACTATGTTTTGTAACATTTAAATTTCTGTTCTATTCTATTCTATTTTATTTTGCGTACCTTATTCGTTCCTTTTTTAAAAAAAAATATTAAACCTAAACCAAAATTCCAAAAGGTATTATTTTTATAAAAATCCGATTATTTATAACATTTGTTTATAACTCTTTCAAAAAAAATTTCGTTAACATATTTCTTACGGAGGTGGAGCATTTATCATAACTACATTATCACAATAATTAAATAAATCGATTTTCAATCTTTGCACAGTTTTTTCTTGCATACAATGTATGTACAAAAAATGTCTTACAGATCTTATAATTTAAATAGACATAACGCTTCGAATTACAAACACAATATCGTGTTTTTTTTTAAATCATAATGTGTATTTAATTGTTATTCACAAATGAAATGTTAATTACAGTTATTTCTTTTCTTACAACAAAAAAATGCAATAAAATATGATTCTGCATGAATAGTTTTCTTAAGGCAAAACACTTATGTCTTAGAAACTTAATAAAAGCGCTAAAAATATTAATGCTTGGAAAGAAAGTTTTTATTCGAATACTATGTTTCTTTTTGTATTCCCTAAAGAAAAAAATCAATCTTTTTGGAATAACTGAGTGAAAGTAAAAAGAGGATTACGATTTACATCAACCAATCTTAATCATTTTTTAGTAGAAAGTTTTTTGATAAGTATTTTATTCAAATTGTTTCCCCAAAAATACCCCCGCTAATATTATGAAATCATAAAATGTTTGAAAAGATTCGAAACTACTAGGCACTCGAAAAACTAGTGGTACTTGACAATAAAGCACATACAAGTGTATATTCACTGTAACTTTAACTCACCAGATAACTTTAAAATGTTATTAGTGAATCATTTGCTGTAGATGACAAGTCAGACTTCCCTGTTGTAAAAAAAGTGGTTTAATTGTGATTGTTTATTACCGACGCACAAAGAAGAAACACCACCCCAATAGGAGGATTTGGAACCTCCACAGATTTAATGTGCATCAGCCCAACTACATGATGAGTATTTTGTGGCATCAGCGCGTGAATCCGCAGTTTGACGGAAACAAAGCCTACAGCGAGTTCGCGACCCTGACCACTAAACTATTGTGGCCTCTAAAAAGTTGTACAGAGATGATAAAGTTAGTTTTTATTCAAAGTTCAATTTCTAGATTACTAAACCTGTGGATATGCCTTATATGAGTTAGAATCTAATGTTTACTATAACTATTTATCTGATCTGAACTAGTCGGGTTCGAGTCCTCAGTAGATTTAGAGATGATGATTTATTTGACTAACCTTTTGTAAATACTTTGTATCCCCATTTTTAAAGGTCCTTACTTAAGGTTGGTATAGCTAATTTCTGCTAGTATAATAACAGAACTTATAGTGCCTGTAAGGGAGGAGCAGTTAACTAAGTTATTCTATTCCTTACTTATAATGCTGGTATAATTCCTTACTGGTTTCCATTAATAACTTCAACTCCATATCTTTACCACTAACCTCTACAGTATTGCTCTGCTTTAAATGCAGTTCTTCCAATCCATTCACTTCACATCGATAATACTAATCGAAAGATCTTCATAAGTCACGTTTCATCTTTTGAGAGAGAAATTCAATTCAAACAGCATCTCATAAAAATCACCAAAATGTTAGTTGAGGGGGAGAAAGTGATAGAGCCCATGTTTTATCTTAAAACACCATATAGTTGTCTGTCTTGTAACAGAAGAACATAAAACTGGAGAGTTTATATTTTTTATTCGAAATTGTTGAATCTCTTATTTGTATTATTTTTTGAAATGTAATAAATTTAATCCGGATTATTATTTTGTAACCAATCTGTGCTTTGAACTATAAAAACTATTCGTTCAAAGAAACAGCATTTTTTCCCTCTTAATCTGCATTTATCTGTTTTATACTATGAATGAAAAAAGCATCGATATGATAATGAGTTGCTAAAATATTTTGGTGATTTTTCTTTGTTAAAACAGTAAATATTTCCTCACGAAAACTGCTTTGTGAGCTTTTAATTTTATTTCATTAGCGCTGTCTTTGGGAAGTGCGACTGAATTCATACATTAGGGTGTTATGTGTCAAGAATATCGAGACAGATACTGTGATAGATATTAGTCTTCAAGACGCAATATAATCAGTTACAAATACATGCGTGTTAATTTCAGTATGGCTCATTCTCAGTGTTCATCTAGTTAAAACCAGAAGTCTGCAGCTCTATGCGTGATCAATAATTTCATTAACATCAATGTTCTCACCCGAAAGATTCTAATTTGTCTTTGCAAACTGTTATACCAGTTCCAAGTCAACTAATGGATAGCTTTTAAATCCTACGAAAAGAAAACACAATGTAAATGCTTACTTTAAGGAACTTTTAAAAAAGTACGAAACATTATAAGCTCTAATCACCTTCCCCGCTCCTTTTTTTAAAAAAGCTATCAACGCATTCAAAATCACATAATCAAATCAAACTATCACTTCTCATTATGATCCTTCACATTCTCGTCTAACCTGTGGTCGAAAACAATTATTATAAAAAAATGTTCCGTTAATCGACTCTCAGTCTCCATTAAGTGAATATCCAACTAATTAATGGAGTACAAAACGTCATTAGTAGCAAGTACTCAGTCATTAATTAAGTTATTAGAGTGTATAACAATATCAGGGACACAAGGTATCGTGATAAAACGGAGATTAGATTTCTTTTTTTTCCCTCTCTCTCCCGTCCAAGTCACCCTCTCTTAATGTTCACAAATTAATTGGGGTACGCAATTTATCTTTAGTGCGAGTTGTTGAGATTGATGAATAATTAGTTTGAGAGAAAAGGATTCGATGACGATGAATTCTCTCTTTCGGTATCGATGCAAATCTGGTAGTGAAAAGAAATTGTCAGTTTCGTGGAAATCAAAATGAATGTTCGATTTCACCTTGCTAGGAACGGTGAAAGTCTCTGTACATTTAATTGATGAAAATAGAACGTTTATAAAGATTTGTATTCAGTTTTGACAGTTTTTAAAGCTCTCGAGATAGATAATTAGAACTTAGTCTTAATTGTACTGATAGCTATATATTTGTCCTTAGTATTTTAGAGACATTGTTCGATACTACAATTAGTTTATCAATAAACCTTTTTTCCGTTATTGTTGTTCATTTGTTCTAAAATATAAATTGTCTAAGCATAAAACAAAAATTCAAGCTTCATTAATGTATTTTATTTATTCTAAATAAAACTGACTAACTTAAGTTTATTTTTAAAAATTGTAAATTTCATTAGTAACTTCATTTATTTATTACTTAAAAATATATTCAATCAAAATATTTATCAAAATTTAGTGTTCGTATTCTATAATTGTGTCAAAGGTAATATAAATAATAATTGATAATTTTCATGTAAATAATAATTAATAAATTTCTTAACATGCAGTGTGCATATATGCTATGGTTATTTAAATATAATTCAATTCTAATAAATTCTTATATTCTCATGATGTTAACTTTTTTAAATTTTATATATTATCTATATAGCGTAATTGATTGGTTCGGTTTGGTTTTATTAACGTCGCACTAGAAGCAACACGAGGGCTATTGGCAATGGACCTCGTAATTTTGAACCTCAGTCAAGTGACGAGGACGATATCTGAGCTGGCCCACCCCTCTCCTAGCTTCCACACCACTTCAATAGGAGGACTTTCGGCCCAACAGATTTAAAGTGCATCAGCCCCGGCTATCCGGCGAATCTTTAGCGGCATCAAGGCTCGAACCCATGACTCAACGAAAACCGTCGGCCTCGAGTCCTGTGTCTTAACCAATAGGCTGCCACATAACATAATTGAATCCTATCTTGATTAAAAATTCTAATATTACAGTTTTCAGGCTTTTCACAAGCGGGATCCTGTGACAGATAAAAATATCGACTAAATTTCACTAGCTAACATATTACTTCATTGTTAACCTTTTCCACCATTTGTCAAAGATATTTTCAAATATTTCCTCATGCATTTAAGCCTCTTGATTTAAATTTCATTTTATGTAGTATGTTAAAATAGCCATTATAAGGATCAAATCTTTTCATCCTGAGCCCTCTCTTGTGACAAAAATCATACTTGATCAGGTATCTCTATTTGAATAAAATTTTGGAGCAATTTTTTTTCTTACTTTTGAAAAGATTGGTTGACCATCGTATGGGAGTTGACGTGCGAATCCACGGACTATTTGTCCCATGGGTATGGTTTCGCCTTTAAAGGCTGAGCGAAAAGGAATTCTTTGCTAGCTAGGCCAATTATTAAATGCTTTTCCTCTTGCCGTGGTTTGTTTCGACTTACGGGAGTGAGTCACCGCTTACCCCTTTCTAGGAAAGAATCTTTTGAGACTTTCGAAATGAATTTTTAGAGCAGTTTTTTTTATTCATGATATATTGCAATCGATATACATCCCTGTTGTATTGAGTGTTATCTGAAACGTTTCTATTACGTCATCAACAGTATCTAGTTGAGATGGTGGATCTAATTGACGTGTCGTAGTCGTGATTTATGAGTGAGGTGTATCAGACATTTTTGACGCAATTTTATATGGAGGAGAGGAATATTCAACCAGTAGCTCTGACCTGAAAAATGTCACTGCTCAAATTCTGAATCATCATTTTCCGCGCAAATATTTTTCACCGTTTTTGAGGAGATCTGTACTACTTGGTCACGGGAAACTTTTTCGAGTATGGAGAAAATTTTAGGGGTGGAAGGTTAGTGCGTCTTTTGTAGAGCTTTTAACGACCGAATCAGAATGAAGTTTTGTTTAGCTTAGCTTAGATTTTATTAACGTCGCACTAGAAGCATCACGAGGGCTATTGGTGACAGACCTCGTAATTTCGATCCACGGCCAAGTGACGAGGACGACACCTGAGCTGGCACCCCCTCTCCTAACTTCCACACCATGCCAACGGGAGGACTTTGGGCCCCAATAGATTTAACGTGAATCAGCCCCGACTACGCGGTGGGTCTTTGGTGGCCAAGGATCGAACCCATGACTGAACGAAAACCGCCGGCCACGAATCCGAAGCCATGACTATTAGGCTACCGCGATCACCAGAATGAAACTATTAGTTATTAGGTGTTTTTTTTTTACTACTGTTATTGTTAAATTAGACTCACCATTTAGGTTCGTCATAATATCCAAATTAAAGATTCATTAAGGATTCGATAAACAAACTTAATTGGACTTAAGCACTGAAGTCTGCAAAATTCCATACAACTGTATTCGATAGAATCAAGATTTAATCTTGCAATCTTTCAGCTACTTATTGGTTCTCTCGCATAATACTACGATTCCAGAAAGATAGTACGAAGAACACCTAAAAATTTAAAGGGCACGTGACATGTACAACTCTAATGATTGTTATAGATGTGGCGATTCGAACCTCGTAATTTTAGAATAATCGTTAGGAGGATATTAGGTTTGGAAATTCACGTTATATTCGGAATATTTAATGAATACTGTGGATGATAAAGTGCTTAATATTTTATTTTTAAATGAATCTTTAAACGAGAATCAGGGACCATATTATACTCCGCCCTGAATAATAAAATTATATAATTTTCTTCGATGGTTCTATGTAATGATGTTTTTCTTCAAGTGTCCCTTTTTTTCTTTCGACCCTATTCTGAAATTATATGAATGTTTGATTACATATCAGACTACAGAAAAATTGCCTTAAATGCAATGGCAGATGAAAATTATTTGATGCTTTACATTACATCAAAATAATTTATTTTACTAAATTGTTTGATAACCTCATTTCCATTCAAATGACCAAATTCGATAAAAATGTTCTCTTTCCCTAACTAATTTTACATATATTCCACCGTAAAAAAGGTATTAAATGCGTTATAAAACACTGAAAGAGTATTTTCACCCTACGTAAGTCTTTTGTGGTTCTTCAAGATAGAGCAAGTGTTATTTTTTAATTATTAAAAGAGACGATTCTATCATTTTAAGAATTCTCTATAACTACCAGAGATGATTGCCTCTGAGAAAAAAAACTAAGCCCTCACGATTCCATAAAAGAAGAGAACTATTGTATCTACAGAAAATGAACAAAAAATTCTTATTTTTTATGAACTTCTTGTCCCGAAAGGGAATGCATAAGCAAAACAGTATAAAAACGTTTATATTTTTATTCGCTCTTTGAATGAATTTATTTTATATATTTGATCAATGCAGAATCTGAATAATTATTCCTATGTATATTCCGAATATAACTTCTCAATATACATTCAAATGAATATCAAAATACGTATAAAGAACAATATACGAGTATACTTGTAGATGACACATTCTTCACCCCGATAACTTCGATAAATTGACACTCCAAATCAAAAGCCTCCAGCTGGGTATTATTCAAAACTCAGCTTACCTTGATTGAATTTATTAACATCGCGTTAGGAGCAACACAAGGGCAACTGAAACTCAGCTCAGCAGTGTGTGCGTAAGACGGAGGAGTTTAACTGCGCACAAGAACCAGATATGACTATACAGTGCCAAACGCAGTGTAACTGTGATTCAAACGTTTGAAATGGAAAAGAGATGAAAAAAATGGGATATAAGAAGAAGATTTGAAAATAGAGAAGGATCGCTGGGTATCCCGTAGACGCGATACCCGTGTTTACTACAAACAGTAATCCCTATAGGAAAGAAAAAGGGCTCTTCGGAGTCGTGATTCTCGTACCTATCAAAAGAAGGTAAGTCCTTGAGGGCCCTCTACTTAGCAGAATTCAATCATTAGACTTTTGTATCACTCCAGTGGTTACTGTAGCTGAAGGGCCATGATCTCGAAGTTAGTGATTAATGATGTTAGATCGATTCACAAATCGAGTCTTGATTCCACCACCCGTCAAATAGAAATACTTGGATTGCAGCATTTAACATTAAACTGGGACTAAATGTCCTCGGTATGTGTGGAAGTAAGGACATTAAAGTATCAGCTCATACATTCCACACGTCACCTGTCTAAGATTTCGAATTGCAAGATTAATTGAAAATAGACGTCGCATAGTTCTAAAATGCCGTTATAAGTCATACCTATTAGGATATTATACTCCTATAATTATTTTAAAATTTCACCAGAGATATGGAATAATAACTAACAAAATGCAACAATACAGTGTTGTAATTGATTATAACAACCTCGTTATTTTTCCGAATAGGGATGGTAGCTTTTGCTGCTCCATATCCCTCATAAACCAATCAATGCCACAGAATAGTTTTCAGTCGAATCAAGGGTTTGTGTCTGGATACCAATGTAGCGGAGCTGTTTCACTTTGAATTAGTAGATGTTCAAAGTCCTCACGTGGGCGTGGTGTGCAAGTTAGGAAAGTGGGGTGTCCTCTGAGGAGTGATCCTTAGGAGGTCCGAGGGCAATTACTCTCGTATTGCTTCTCGATGCGTTAATAAAACACCAAATAAATCTGCATAGCAGTCATCTGTAGAAACGAGTATCGAGAGTATAATTTTTCAACTTTAATGTGTTCATATTACATATCTAAGTGATGCTGCTAGTCTTCTCTGTATTACGAAGGAAAAAACTAATTAATTATATGCATAATTGCCATTGCAGAGTTAATTTCTTTCATTATATACACCCTGCTCAATGTGCTTAACTTTAAAAAAAAAAAAAAAAAATATCATCCTATTTAATTCAGCATCCGGTAACCATCGATGCGAACATTTAAAAATAAATAATTAGAGCCCATTTCCGAAATATTCAAAAATCCCATACTGGTATTTCTTTTAAAATATTTAAATGTATAACAAGTATTAGGTAGAAAACCTTTTTTAAAGTTTTTAACAGAGAAAAAGAGAGAAAAAACTCATCGAAACGTTGAAGTACCCACTTTACACCCCCAATCAACATAAAATTACTCCGGCACACACAATCCTTGCTCGCAAATTAACGGAGATGAGGCAAGCCCCTAATAAAATCAATCTTTAAATCACTTTTTACACATTATAAAGCCAGTATAAAAATTAGACATTTTCAGCGCCCCAGCATAAAAATGCTTCCACATCCTTCATTAACGAAAATCCGATTTATGATTTCTTAAAAAGTGCTAAAGGGTGTGATACTTAAAGACGACTCGTTTGCATACAAAAAAAAGAATGTTTTCGAAATGGCCCAACCAGCTGCTTTGTAATTCGTAAAATCTTGAATTCTGAGTAACAAGGGTGGCACCAATTAAGAAAAATAACCCGTAAAAGGCGGCGATTTGATGCGAGCTATTTTACGGTTGAGTTGTTACAAGGGAATGCAATTATTTTACGGTACTCGCTTTAAGTGAGGAGTTGATTTCGCTTCAGTGTTTTTGCTTAAAAAGTGGATTTGTGCTGGTTTAGAGAATGAATTCGTTCTTATAGAATAAATATATGTTTCTTATGCGAGAGAGAAAGAGGTGGGGAAAAAAAGAGAGGAAAGAGATTATATTCAAAGTATATACTTTTAAGCTATTTCTCTTTTGCTTTCGTTTTGCTTTGCTTATGTATATCATTATGTAAACAAAAAACCCTCAAAAAAGCTCTCTTGTATATTTTACTTTGAAATGAAGTTTTGGAGTTGCAGAATTATACTTCTTCAGCGATCCATGGGGGCTATTGTTTAAGAAATTATGTTACTTTTCTAAAATGCAAGTGGATGGGAACTATTTCAAACACTCAACAAATTTAGCTAATTGCGATTAATTTGAAGGTTACAAAACTCTTTACGTATTATTCAAGGACTTTTAGAATAAAATAATTATTTTATATTTTAAAAGAATTCTTTTAAGGGATAAACCTCAGAGTTCTGTATTTAATTAAGTTTTTAGCGGTAAAAATAAATGATATTATAAACAGGGTTGTGATTAAAAAGTAATGCTTCTATTGTCACCTATTTTATTTGTTATTCGATGCTGAAATTTCTTCTTTTTTGAAATTTACATGAGTCCTCTATGTAAAATATTTGTTATCTATATTTTCAGGTATCTCTGGTAGAACGGAAGGAGAATGCAACCTATTTGAAACAGCGAGGCATCATTGCTTCCGATCTTGCACCTTGCGACTTTCTCCTCTTCGAAAAGGTAAAAGAGTATTTTCAGGGACATCGCTTTCGTTCTGATGACATTATACTACTAAAGTCTGATATCGACTAAAAACCCCAGAATTTTCCTAATTGATTGCGTGTTGGTGAAAGTGTATGAAAAACGATGCGGACTATGTCAAAAACTGAATAATGGAGGATACATGTAGTGTGAAAATGGGGCAACAAACAAAAAAGTTATGATACATTGAGAGAGTAAAAGTTCAATCAAGTTCGATACATTGAGACGCATTATAAGAAAATATGCTCCTCTCTTTTTTTATATATGGTAATAATATTTTATTTCTTTCCTTAGATGATCCGTGGAAAGAGTATATGAATTAATAAAATATACTCCTAATATTTATAGTCCTAGAATAAATACTATCAATGTTTGATTTGATGAAAGCTTTATTAGAGAGAGAGAAATCTTTCAACACACACAGAGACATATTTCAACACATACTGACCTGTTGGAATTATATGTTTAGGAGATAATGCTGTTTACTGAATAAATCCTCTTTGAAATAAGCCCTTGATATTGACAAAGTTATTAAAGTACAGAAAGTCAGCATTATTTAGTCGCTGAATAAAATTCGGTTTCTAAAAATATTTATAAGCAATGTTTTGACGATGACCGCAATAATTTAATGGTCATGGCATCGAATTTGTGACCGGTGTCGAGCCTCTCGTTTTCAGTCCTGATTAATCTTAATAGCTGCTATGTACTAAGGTCAATTAAACAGAAAAAAAAATTCAGCGGTAGATGACTTTTACATATTTTACCATAGCACCCATAAGTTAAATAATAGTTTAAATAAACTTTTGCATCCTTTTGTTCATCTTATGTTTCATTATTAAGTTACTGTCACCTTTAACCCCTTGAGGACTGGCACGCAGGGAATAAAGTACTCTTCCTGGACAGAACGCTCTGAAACGGAGAGTCACCACAGGCCCGAGTATTTAAAGTAGTTAAGCCTAATCTTACGAAAAAAATCCTATAAAATTAGCATTTAATATAATGACCGCAATTTTACAAGTTTTTTATAAATAATATACAACTACTAATTATGTATTAATATAAAGACAATGACATTAATAGAAATTAATTAAATATGCAAAGTACCAGATTTATAAATATACGCACGCAAATAAAGTTACAAATAACTATACATATGAATTTTTTTCTTTAAAAAAAAGAGGATTATTAAGTAATAATAATCTATATATATAAAAAAATCCAATTGGAAAATTCTGCTGCATATGGTATAGTTCAAAACAAGGATCAACACAGTGTCCTACGTCGCATATTTTGCACTCATAACCTCACAGAATATAACCTCACCACATATCCTGAAACTTCTACAAAACACACCCATAAATATTTCACCCTCACCTTTGAAAATAGTCAGCTGGATGCACGTCCTCATATTCTCCGAACGAAAAGATCAAGGTAATAAATAAGAAAGCCAGGTTCTCCCTTAAACTACCACGCACACCTTTTAAGAACCGTGTTTCTCATTTGGCTTACGCCAATAAATCTATCAAATATTTTTAAAAAAGCGCAGAATAGAAACTAATACCCTTATGGAAAGGTCAGATGTGTGTGTGTATGTTGCGAGAATCGACTAATGTGAAAACCGATGCAATTTGGCACCATCTACTAGCATTTAAAAATTCAAATAAAACGTTCCATTTCCCTATTTCGCTGACGCGACGTTGGCCCACGATGACAATTGGAGCTCTTCGCGTGGAAGCGACGCTGGGCTGGTGAGAGTCGAACCGTTGCGTCGTCATGCGAGACGTTGGTCGCGAAAGGAAAATGGTCCAGTATAGGATAGTGCACAAAAAGTGATATTGTTCCACTAAAGGCTAAAACGTGGTTATCTGCTGGAAATGTTTTCGCTTCGGGTTTTTGGAACTCATGTGTTGGGTACGTCGAATTTCTTCTTGATGAGAATACAATCAATGCACTATAATACTAAATGGTAGAAGAAAATCCTAATTGGTCCAAAAAGCTTCCCATAGCAATTCCTAGTGATTTCTTTCTCCTGGTCAATGCAAGGCCCCACGCAGCCGAAGTAACACAAAAAAAATCAAAGAAACTTCACTGGATAACACTCAAACGTCCTTCCTGTAGTCCAGACTTAGCACATTAGGATAACTATCTGTATAATTCATTCTAAAAGCTGCAAGGGGAAGAGAACTATAGTGAAATTGGAAGATTATGGTTCAAGAGCTAAATCTGACTCTGCTCCACCAAATATGTATATACGATCTAGATGTTTGAAAGAATAGGAAGAAAGAAGAAAATTTGTTGACAAAAAGAAACGTCAAAAATAGAGAAAGATCGTTAAAGTATCCTGTGGCACATCGCAAGTGTTTACCAGAGACAAGTATAAGAGGGGGGAAGGGTTTTTATTGGATGAAGAATTGAATTTTATCGCAATAACCTATCTATGTGTCCAGTATCTTTATATCATATAGGAATAAGAAATCCTAATATATTGGGAAAATGTGTATAACCGAAAGAAGGATATATATATAATATATAGTATTGGTGAAATTTCAGTAAGTTATTTCAGAAAATATCCTTTTAAATGATAGAGTGAGTGAAAATAAAGTCTTATGACGCAAGGGCCAAATCTGATCATGCTGCAACTTGACAAATCTTTAAGGACAGAAGGATTAGACGGTAACAACGCCGGCCGTGAACTCGCAACCATGATTACTCGGCAGCGATGGCTCTCATACCTCCGAAGACCGTAGTGTAGAGGGACAGATTCATATAAAATCTGTTAGTGATTAAACTCTTCACGTATCATTTTATGAATATAAAGAACGAGAAACCACCTCAAATATTCAACTTTGTTCTCTGACCGTTGTTTAAAACAGTGAAGAGTTTTAACTGTTCTTGGCGGACCTTTGAGTCGGGTAGAAACAGAGAAAACGAAAACATCAATTGTACAAACAATAACAACCTAATACGCTATCATCAACGCATCTCTTGACATTAAAGCATAATGATCCATGAATAGATAAATCCCTCTTCGATCATCCCCACCATACAAGTGCTATTGAGGGATTGTTCATTCAGGAAGCACTGAGAAGCAACACGAGGTCTATTGGCAACTAATGTCGTAATTTTGAATCTCGGTCAAGTGACGAGGACGACATCTGAGTGGGCACCTACCTCTCCACATTTCCACAGCATAACTTTGAGTTCCTCTACAAGGCGGGACTTAAGTGGCAAAAGGGCTCGAACCTACGACTCGAAGAAAGAGACGCGGGCCACTAGGCAACCGTGGCCACACAAGTGCGATTGAAGATAACCCCAGTAATTATGAATCAGTGTCAAGTAACAAGGATGGCACCTAAGTACGTAATCAATCGTAACTTCCCCATTTCACATAAAGCTCTTATTATTCGTCCACAATAAAAGAGATAATTACTGAATTTGTTGGCTCAGAGACCATATTAGACCAGTCTGTGCCAAACACTCGTTAATATTTCGGCATTTGTGTTACGTCACCACTTCAGCGTAGGCCTGTTTGACGCCAGTTTGCAATACTCACCTTCAGATTGGGAGACAACTTGTTCGGTGCGTCTTAGTTGAACCTTTCAGTACTGGGATAGAAAAGAATTCCCTCCGAGGCCAATTATGGGGGCCGCGGTAGCCTAGTGGTCAAGGTCGTGGACTAGCGACCGGCGGTTTTCGTTCAGTCGCGGGTTCGATCCTTGGCTGCCAAAGACCCGCCGTGTAGCCGGGGCTGATGCACGTTAAATCTGTTCGGGGTCCAAAGTCCTCCCGTTGGCGTGGTGTGGATGTTAGGAGAGGGGGGTGCCAGCTCAGGTGTCGTCCTCGTCACTTGACCGTGGTTCAAAATTACGAGATCCGTCGCCAATAGCCCTCGTGTTGCTTCTAGTGCGACGTTAATATAAACTAAACCAAACCGAGGCCAATTATGCGCCTTACTCCTTTCGTTATTATTTTCTACGCGTATTTGCAGGAGAGGGCAGCCGCAAAATACATTGATAATTAAGTGTATCTTGTAAATGATTGAGTCTAATTTACATTTATTATCATAACGTATAGGAGAATGAAGAAATAAAAAGGTAAATAATGGTTTGTGATTTGGAGGGAATGTCAAAAATCGGGGGGAGGGGGACAATAAGGAGTACTGAAAGTCCGTCTAACAGCAATTCATATGAGAGAGAGGAAAGATCAGTCGGGTCCCTCGGGATCGAAAATCCCGTACTTACCTAAAGAAAAAAAAGATCCTGAAGAATTATTTCATCATGAAGTATACCTTTGGTTCAGTGGATGTGAGAGAAATTTAAGGTTGTTGAGCAAGAACTAAATATGATTACGCAGTGCCAAACATACTAGAATGAAAACTATAAAAATTGGTTGACAAGAAGAAGGATCGTTATAGTATCCAGGAAGCGTGTCTCCTGTGTGTCAAAGACAAATTCCAAGGGCAAAAATATCATTAAGGTACCTAGGATCATGATTCTCGTATTTCACTAAAGGCGGTAAGTTCCTGAGGGGTGTCTCTGCTGGAATAAGGACTCAAACTCACTGACTATCAACAATGGACTTCTCACCTGCTACATGTGAATATTATGTAATTCAGTTTAACATTTTAATGTGAAGTTCCTTCCTATCTTTCCTCAAAATGGAATGGTGTCCCAAACCCACGATTTGCCTGCCCCAAAGTTGTTGCTGTATAAGTCGAGTATTCACATCCTTCGACAAAAGCCTTAATTAAAGCAAAAAATTTCCATTTACCATTTATTATAACACTGAATGAATAATCGTCTTAAATAAATTTTCTGCTCTTTCTTATCTAACTATTACGAACTATTACATGATACACTTCTATATATAACTTTTTACTCTCGTGAAAAAAATTTCCATGAAGTATTTTTTCTAAGGAAGAAATTTTTGGGGGGATTTGTGTGTCTGTGAAGAATTTAATTTATCTAGGAGTTCGATAACTTCGACTGGAAGAAGAAGAGATTACTTCAGTCTTATGCAACTATAGAAAGTAATCCTTTCATTTTCGGATATATTGGAAAAATTCTTTAAAGACAAACATTCCTTAAAATCCTTCTTATCTAATTTTCAGCAGAGCATTTCAATTTTGATTTCTTAATTTTACTAGAAAAAATTCCAAAATGTGCACATGAAAAAGTGAGTCGACTAACTTTCAAATTTTTTTATTTTTTTTTTCTATTATAAACTACCCGCATTTACAAATTAAGAGAACTTCTCACTGTATATTAAAGAAAAATTAAACATTTTTCTCCAAATTCCATATTCAGGGATTCCAAATTACTTGTATCTACATATGAATCCAACTTTTAAGCAGTCATTTCTTTTTTCACAAAGCTTAGTTAAGTTGAAGTTATTGTTTGGGATTAAAATTTAAAGAAAATTTCAAATCTTACAATTCAAAAACGATTAATAAGTATTAAAAATTAATTTGACATTTTCTCTAATATACATTAACTACCACTTGCTTTTTAAGAACTTTTTAGAAAGAAACTGAATATGTATTTTTATATCTGATATCAAATATTTAATATTGTAGCTAGAAATTTTGGAATAAAAATGATTGATTGATTTTTTTATCAACATTGCCCTTAAACGCTAACAGAGGTCTATTGGCGACAGACCTTGTAATTTAGAACCCCACCCAAGTGACGAGGACGACACCTGAATTGGCGTTCTATTTTCCAAACTTCCACACCATCCAAACATAAATCCCTCTCCAAACTTCCACATCACGCCACGAAGGATTTGTGACTTCGTCGGATTAAACGTG
The DNA here is from genome assembly GCA_019974015.1 of Nephila pilipes. Classification (NCBI taxonomy): domain Eukaryota; kingdom Metazoa; phylum Arthropoda; class Arachnida; order Araneae; family Nephilidae; genus Nephila; species Nephila pilipes. The sequence goes on from BMAW01048204.1 coordinate 239,647, forward strand.
CATTAGCTTCGCCAAGTGGTAGGTGTTTAAGGTCATCAGAACTCGAACCCACGACTCGAACGAAATTCAAAACAAAATCAACACGTTATAATTTTAATTAGAATTAAAAATTGTATTAAAATATATTATACTTTCATTTCCTAACAAACATTTATCCATTCAACTGAATTTACAACATATTTGGTCTGCAAGTATCTAGAGACTATTTTCAATACATCTAAGAGAGTAAAAATTTATTTTAAATTTTAATTTTACAACAAAAATAATCACATTTTTGTTACGATATGCTTAATTTAAAAATTTGTTTGCTTTAATTTTAATATTTGAGCAGAACAATATTGTCTATTTTAACGTCTTATCGCTTTAATTTATGTTTAATATTTAAATACTAATTTAATGTTAGTCTCATAATCATTTGATTTTAATCTTTATGCTGTTAAAAGCTGGTATTGATTTTGTACTTCAGAAGTTTGTTTATTTAGAGTGCAATCAAGAAGGCAATGAGATGAACATTCAAGTAGTATTAGCGGGAATAGTCAATTTTAGAAATTTCAAGTTAATTATTCAGGAAAATATTTTTAATTGATATGGTTTTACCGTATCTGTATAAGGCTAACAGACACCGTTTTATAATTCAACATAATTAAATACTATTAAAAGAGGTGAAATCAAAAGTTCCATTAAGAAAGAGATTATTATTTAAAATCTTTTCAGAACATGGTGAATCATATACACATGTATAATTTATAAATTTGAACACTAGACAAATATTACTTCTATGAAAGAAAGAAGTACGCAAATCATGAAGAATATTTTAAAAAATGAATTTTGAATGCTTATGAATTAAATACGTACACACGATGCTAACAAAATCGTAAAAGCTTCAAAAACAGAATAAAAGTTTTTAAAGAAGTTTTATGTGAAAAAAGTCTTTAAAAAAACTTTATTATCCATAAATATGAAAACAGCTCATAGGAAAGTCTTACTCTAAAATTCAGGAGCTTTTAACAAAACGCTGAGCTAAAAAAATGGTATTTCCACAGATAAAAGATTCTTTTCTACAAAATTCAAACACTAAAAAATTCAAATAAAAATAATCTGTGCTGATGCATGAAATTTTCAAAAGACTAGAATTTTGTGTTTTCAAATCCAGCGCCAATTTTAAAATGTTTTCTCGAAGCATGTAAGCAAGTTTAGAAAATAAAATGGGAAAAAAGGCCAAAATAGGAACAGAGGGGAAAGAAAAGATATAATAAAAACTTGACTTGTAGCTATGAGCTAGTTTGTTTCTAGTTATTTTACTTGTAGATTTACTCTATTCGCTCGCTGCTTGCTCCTATGAATAAAGTATTCAGCTACAATCGAATTCGATTTCAATCAAATGTAAGCTTACTTCTTTGTCTGTGAGTATAAAGTAATACCACAGGGACACAACTTATATATTTCCTTGAAACTATGAATCCTTAGATATAACAGAGTAATGTAAAAACCTTAGGCGGAAGGGGAGTGTTCATTTGAAAAATATATGTTTGCGGAAGAGAAAATTGAATTGAATTGGATTGATTTGAATTTCAGACGCTATATGATACTCTGATTTATTAAAGTTTCAAGGAAGGAGAAAAGATTAAATTGTGGAGAGAAAATCAAAATAAATAATTTCTTATTCGAAGCCCTCAAGAACAGAATCTCGATGAAACATTGAATGATATTGTCTTTGTTGCGTCCCTTTGATATTAAGCCCTGAGGTGGCTGTTTGATGATTATTAAAGTAGTAGTAATTCAAAAATAACAGACTGGGGATTTGGTGTTTTCAGTGGATGGTTTGAAATTTGTAAATCTTGAATTTACTTCTCGCTAGAACAAAACTGAGGGAATGTGAAAGTTATTGGCGCAAGAGCCAGATGTGGCTATGCGCCGCCAAACAAGATTTAACTGTGGTCTAGACGTGAACAAATTGAAAAAAAGACACTAATTGCTCGACAAGAAGGAGGGTTGAAAATAGAGAAGGATCGCTAATGTAACCCGGAGGTAGAATAAAACTGAAGGGATAGTGATGGAGTTGGTTCGTTCGCATTAACGTAGCACTATACGGGGGCAGTTGGCGACGAACTTCATTTATCTGAGCCACAATAAAGTGAGATGGGTGACATTTGAACTAGTACCTCCCAATCATTACTTCCAAGCCACGCTACAGGATTTTTTATAAGCGTCCCACGTAAAAGCAACATTCGAACTATTGGCGTACGTTTGAACACGGTCAAATGAAGAGGATGATATCTGAGCAAGTACTTCATTTCCCTAACTTCTACAAAACACCAACAGACAACTGTGAGCCCTGACAGATTAAACGTGCACCATTATCACTATACGATGGTGTTTTAGTGACATCAGAGTTGGAACAAAGGACTCAACTATTGGGTTGGCAACTAAGTAATTGCGGATTTCACTCATAGATGGCATCAGTTGAATTTTTTGGTTTGAAGACGTAGTACAAGTGTAAAACACATTTTGTTATTTGATAGTTGGCAATTCAGCTGTCAATCAGTAAAAAAAGTTTTTTGATCGGTTGCGTAGTTTTCGCTTAGCCTTCGTTGAAGAATGGAAAATCAAAAGGAACATTTTCGTCATATTTTGCTTTTTTATTTTCGCAAAGGGAAAAACGCATCACAAGCTCATAAAAAGTTATGTGATGTTTATGGTGACGAAGCCTTAAAAGACTGGCAGTGTCAAAATTGGTTTGCCAAATTTCGTTCTGGTTATTTTTCACTCAAAGATGAAAAAGCTCTGGTCATCCAGTTGAAGTTGATGACGCCCAAATCAAAGCAATAATCGATTCGGATCGTCACAGTACAACACGTGAGATTGCAGAGAAGCTTCATTTATCACATACATGCATTGAAAATCACTTAAAACAACTTGGCTATGTTCAAAAACTCGATATATGGGTTCCTCGCGAACTGAAAGAAACGCATTTAACGCAACTCATTAACAGCTGCGATTTGCTAAAGAAACGTAATGAAAATGATCCATTTTTAAAACAACTGATAACTAGCGATGAAAAATGGATTGTTTACAACAATATCAAGCGGAAAAGATCGTGGAGCAGGCCAGGTGAACACACTCAAACAACATCAAAAGCTGATATTCATCAAAAGAAGGTTTTGTTATCAGTTTGGTGGGATTACAAAGGAATTGTCTACTTTGAACTCTTACCACTCAACCGAACGATCAATTCTGATGTCTACATTAAACAACTAACGAAATTAAACAATTCAGTTGAAAAAAAGTGGCCCGAATGGACAAATCGAAAAGGTGTTGTATTCCATCATGACAATGCAAGGCCACACACATCTTTGGTCACTCGGCAAAAATTATTGGAGCTTTTTTGGGATGTTTTGCCACATCCACCATATAGTACTGACCTTGCACCATCTGATTACTTTTTGTTTCGATCTTTACAAAACTTCTTGAATGGTAAAAATTTCAATAATGATGATGATGTCAAATCGTACCTGATTCAGTTTTTTGCTAATAAAAACCAGAAGATTTATGAACGTGGGATTATGATGCTGCCTGAAAGATGGCAAAAGGTCATTGATCAAAATAGGCAATACATTACAGAATAAAGTTATTTAGTTCCATGAAAAAATTGTCTTTGATTTTCTAAAAAAAATCCGCAATTACTTAGTTGCCAACCCAATACATTAACACGGATCACGAGCTCGCGACCTTGCCCACTTGGCTTCAGCACCCACACACGGAGATGTCTATGGTGCAATTCTAGCGTATTCAAAAATATGGGATTGAAATGGATTGTCACTAGCAATTAGTTTGAAATCTATGTGTATTTTATAAGACTAGATGAAAACAATTTTTTTTTGGTGGAAGGGTTGATTCGTATTATCGTAGCTTTAGTGGCATACGAGAGTAGTTGATGACAAAGCGCGTTATTTTGCGAAACATTAAAGTTAAACTGGCGATGCCTGAAACGGCTTTAAACCTTTTTTTCATTTCCAAACTAAGCCACAGGATTACATTATGAAGTGCGGTTTTCGTTAGGTCGTGGGGTAGAGCCCTATTGCCACTGAAGAAAATGTGCATAGAGGTGCTGATGCAAGTTAAATCTGTCGAGGCTCCAAGTCCTACAGCTGGTGTAGAAGTTCAAAACTACGAGATCCATCACCAATGTCCCCTCGTGTTGAGTCTCAGAATGACGTTGATAGATTATCATTTCACATGATTTTCTCATAAAGTTCATTTAGGGGAAGTACAAGTGCCATATTTGGCCAAACTGCGCCAAGCACTCTTTAACTTACGAAAAACAAGCATGTGTGATCTAGACAAAATATCTAAAGTGTGGAGAGTAAGAAAAATAAAGAGTATGGAGATTAAATGACACATTTAACACGATTTTTACTAACACAATTTTGAATATATTAAATAAATAGTATGAAGAAGCGTTATAGAGATCAGAGAATTTCTAGTTCCAGACTTGATACTATATATTGAGCATCTTCTAAAACCACACAAGAGCTGTTGGCAACGGACCGCATAATTACCGCATTAAATCACGGTTATGCGTCGAGCAAGACATATAAGATAATACCTTATTGTCCTTATTACGATATGGACTCTGCACGACGACCTTTGGCGATTGTTTGACTGAATTTATACTCGCGAGGGCGTTATTTTTCCAAGCTGCGCCAAACACTGTTTAATTTACATAATGCTAAGTGCATCATACAAAAGTTTATTACAAATGTATATATGTAATCTATACCCAAGGTGACTGATTGGTTGATTATTAACTTCACGCTGATATGCAACAATGGGGTAACTGGTAAAGGATCTCGTAATTTTGAATATTGATCAAGTGACGAGGACGCCACATCTGGACTTACACCTTCCTCTGAAAACCTTCACACCACGCTTATGGAGGGACCTGGACATATTTAACATGCATTATCCCCGTTATACAGGAGAAACAACGCTGACCGTGAGTTCGTGACCATAGCCACTAAGTTACCGCGGCCATGAGATAAAAATGATACTAGACGATTCTGAATTATCAAAGCCACTTTTATATCCAAATACTAATTCATAAATATTGTTCAACGAATCGTGATTGGAATTCAGTGGAAGATAATTTATTTATTTTGCATTCAAATAATTTATTTGTATGTAATAAAGTGCATCCAAAAGAGCAAAATATAATGATTTGTGAGGAATTACACTTGCCCTCCGGTCTTGGAAAATAATAAACTTTTTTACATACGCAGTCAGCGTTCAATATAATAATTGTCACGACCTTAAAATGACATTGAATATTTAATATATTATTCATGAATAAATTAGTTTTGATTTAAGATTTATAACACATTTCTTTCGAACACCAGACAAATATTCTTAAATTAAATATATTATTTATTCATGTAATTAATACATATTACATAATTTATCGTCTTAATTACATACTTCATCAACAGTTAGCTTAGTGATAATTTGTTATTATTATCAACAAGCAAACTAGCTAAATATAGTTTATTTGTTGTAGTAAACAAGACACAGAAAGCATTTTTTCAGTGTAATGTGTTCATCATGAACACAACACAATTTGTTTCATATTTACAACAATTTCAGAGATGTTCGAACGTTTTCAAGAAAACCTTTTTAGATATATTTAATATTGTTTTCCTGTAGCACATATTTAATACTTTCTGTTTGCTTCTTTTTTTTGTACTCCACCAACTTTAATCGTTAAAAGAAATTTTTAGTGTTTCTATTAATACACAATAAAAACATTTTCGAGGATATACTTCACCACAAGAGTATTAAAAAGGAAAAAGCACTCGTAAGATCAAAAGATAACTTCCTCAAAACTTTAACCAAAGGATTTATTTTTATGTGTTTTTCGTGATAGACTTAAATTCCTGGGAGATATCTCTAATTATATATATATATATATATATATATATATATATATATATATATATTTCAACAAAGCATGGAAATATAACGATATCGTACAAAAGCAAACATGATATTTATTTAAAAATTAAGAAATTTATCCTAGTAAGAAGAAAGACACTCCATAATTCTTTTAATAAAAAGAACAAAAGTTGTCGGTGTTCAGACAAAAACATAAATTATAAGTTCCTGTACAACTTTCAAGATAAACAAAATTATTATTTCGCATAACTTTTGATTTATTCTGTTAAAAAAATTCAAAATAATAACAGGAGTTATGAACTTTAGGCTCCCTAAAATTATTTACGGAGTCTTAGAGCTTTTTATTTCTCTACTTAATTATGAATAAATCTCTCGACAGTGAAATATTTTCAAAAAGTAATTTAAAACACCTTCTGCACTTCTGTAATAAAACAAAGGTTGTGACAATTTTTATCTAACAATCTTTTTCTTTACGTGCAAGCTGAAAGCACAATAAAATATTAAATATGAATTGAATCAATTGCGTACATTCATTATTACGGTTTTCAAAATAACATTTATGAATATATCTGCATATAATAATTCAATATTTGTTAACATAATTATAATCTTGAAATGTTTATAAGAAACACCAATTTTATACTTTGGAATTAAATTGTAATTTATAGATAAATAATACAGAACAAGCAAAACAGATTTTTTTTAAAATTTATAATTACAATTTTATTTATTTGTATGAAATTATTGATTTGTAGTATAATTTATAGTTACTATTTTGTTCATTAGTATGAAATCGATTCTTTTGTTTAATTTATAATTGCAATTTTATTTACTTAAAGTGTGATATTATTTAATAGTTTAATTTATCATTCCCCTTTTAGTTGTATGTATAGTTTATTTAATTAATTAATTCATAGTTACAATTTTATTTACTTATGTCAACTTACATTTCAAAATCATAAGGGAATTTTATAATATTCCACTTGAGTTTTAATACAATAAAAGTATATCTTGTTTACTATTCTTTGTTTTTCTCACAGAATTATGCATATAAAACTGTAGTAATTTCTAGACATTTTTTTGTTTTAAAAATTATAAAATCCTTTAATTTTTGAATAAAATACTTTTATTCATTAGTAAATGTGTAAGTTACTTTGAAAATTTTTTGTAAAAATAAAGTTTGGATTGAAGTTTATAAGAAAACCAAATTAATAAAATCAAATTATAATTGATAAGTGAAATGTGAAATAATAAAAAGCCAAATAATTTTTCTATAAAACAAAAAATCTATATTAAACAATATTTTCATAAAATATTAATTGATTTGAAATAGTAAATATTGATTAATAGCTTAAAGAACATTGGTTACATCTGTGTGAAGTAATTTATAAATTTTTATGAGTTGACTTTATTAAACAGTTGTCTCTAATTAAACAGTCTTTTTTTTAGTTTTTGTCTTTAGTTTCCAGTAATTCGTTAATAAATTAAACGAATAAACACGAATGATAGAAATTGTTTTTATGTTTTTATTTATTAATTTAAAAATTCGGTTAAAATATTTTCATTTCGTCTTAATTTTTTGAATGTTCTGACCGATACTGAAAAACTTTAGTTTCTTAATCCACTCAAACTTTGAATTAGTTTCTTAACCACTCAAGTTGTAAAAATATGTGTTTGGTCTAACATCCCTTGACTAAAATTTGATCAGATTTATACAAACTGAAATAAAATTTTGTTTCCAAATAAAATAATAAATCTAAGATAACGAATGTCTTTTAAATTTTACTGTACAAGTTTTCCAAAATAAAAGTTCTTTAATGACTAAGATAATAAATATAAACAGACAGCAACATTTTATCAAAACAATGAAATCCAATTAAATTCGATCAGATACAAAATAGTTTTAAAAATTAAAACAAACTTAGACTAAACTGAATAGCAAAGACATTGATAATCCATGTTATCGTTAGATAGCTTTATTTTGATAACAATTTTTCGCTATTTATTTGAATTTAATGGAATGTTACACTTCTTATAAAAGGCGATAACGATGTTCTTTGTAATATAATTTTAAATTACTCCTAGGTTTGTGCATAAAATTCAAATTAAATATTAATTTAAAAATGTAGGGTTTTGTTTTTTCGCTCTATATAATGGAATCAAAATAGAAAAGTGTTATTTTAATGTAACGTAATAAACTGCAAGATAAAAAAATTATCGATACATACAGGTATAATGAAAATGAATATAATTGAACCAGCATTTTTGCAGGTATTATGCTCGACAATAGTTATCTCTAAATCTGAAATGTAAATTAATGTCTGATTTTAAAACTAAATGCATAAAAATCGTAATTCTGATAGAACAAAAAATTAAGTGAATTTTTTTTCCATTTCTCGTTCATAACACTTTTTATCTTGTTGAAAATTTAGCGATTTTGATTTCAGTTTTTCAAATGTTTTATATTTTTATTCGCAAGTTTCAATGATATCACGAAACAAAAGTCATTGGCTAAAAAAGGCCTTTTGAGGTGATTATTATTTCGAACAAACCTACTAACTTTTCAATTATTACATAAAATACTCTCTGAAAATATCTTTAGAATTCTCATTGAAAAAAAAATAACTGAGGATTGTATTTACAGTGAAACGTTACGAACAGATTCCTTTTACTACAAATATTCATAACCAGAATTGTTCTTAGGTAACATCTCTTGAATATTTACGTGTTAAATAAATTTTTCTGAAAGCCAAGAGATGTTTACATTTAATTCTAATATATACGTTATTGAAATTCCATAGCATAAACAATCTTTCTATTAATACTGCAGCTGTTTTCAACTCGCAAAAAAGAAAACAATTTGCTTCCTTACAAACCTGGTAATATAAGATGCTACTACAGATCCCAATTAACCCTATTTTTGGAATGGGAACTTAGTCATTTCTTTCTATAAATAAATTGAACGAAAACAAAACTTTCTCTGATGAGTTAATTTTACACTGCATGTACTTAAAATGCAGACATTCATTGATGTGGAGGAAATGTCACATTCGCAGCAATATCCAAATTCTTAAATTAAACATTATCCCATCTAACAGTGATTTATTAAAATTGTTATAGCGCCATCTGAATTCAGCTATATGAATATTTATACCGTTATATACTAAATTATATAAGCCTGTATGCAATAAAGGGGGATTCAGTTAGTTTAATAATTGTTTTAGAATATTTATTAAATGAAACACTGTCAAGCAAACGAAGAACAAAAAAGATATTCGACTGCATAGAAAAATTGAATAGATTTTAATGTGTTCAATATTTTACATAGTAACCTTTATTCAATAACATCTGGGAGAATATAAATGTTCCATCAAAAGGGGTGAATATAGGTCACATCAAAGCAATATCTTAAAAATATATTATATCACAAAAAATAAACTATCAAAACAACATATTATATCAAAAAAGCAATATAATTTAAATCTTCCATTTCAAACTTATAATTGCATCAATTCTAAGAACTAAAGAAGTAAAATAAAGTTCCATTACTAGGTACATATTTCCAAATTTACACAATACGTCATATATTTAGTCAAATTATTTGATATGCAGAAAATAATTCAAATATTTTCTCATGGCAGAAAATTATTGTCTGGATATTAAAAACTACTTTAAGGAGCAATTTTGTTTTTAAATGACGCTATAGCATCACCTAAAGTAGCTGTTTCCAACCTTTTACAGTTATTGTACGTCCATCCATGAATCCTCCAACCTTCCTCTCCCTCACACATTATATATTTCGCCAATACAAATTCTGAAAACTTCTCCTAAAAGACGTATGTTGATTTCAATAATCCACATTTTCATTATATATATTTTTTATTTTTGTTGTAAGTAAACAAATTAATATAAAGATCGATTAAAATTTAATGCGATATTTAGGACTGCATATTGAATAAGAAAATTTTAAAACATTAGGTTAAAATGAGGAAAATTTCCAGAACTGCGCTTAAATTGCTTTAATATTTAAAGTATGTAAGTATACGAAAAATAAACTCTGTTCAATAACCACTGTGCTAGAAATGTTTCTTTTTTAGAAAGTTCACGATATTCGTCGACGCGACGAGCTCCAAAATTTCCTAGATACACTATTTCGCCATTGAAGAGGTTCTGCAGTGATATCTGATGCGAGTTTCAGAAATTTCTCCTTTTCAGAGATCGATAATGTTACTACATATAATCTTAATAAAAAAAACCTTTACATTTCCTTAAGATTCTTTTAATATTCTTATATACTCCCCCCCTTTTCTAGATATGTAACCCTTTTTTATCATTTTCTTTGCACGTACCCACTAACGGCCTTCCAAGTACCACTTAGGATACGTGTACCACCTGTTGATAATCACTGATCTAAAAAAAGCTTCCGTTACACTATTAATGGAAAATTTATTTATTATCTCATGCAGATACAAATGGTGGCAAAAATGTCTTGAAATATCAATAAAAAATTATAAAATAACCCGACGGAAGGCGAGTTTTATTTCTTAAACCCAAGGTTTTATCTTTTTCGTTCATTATTTCATGCCTGATAAAAGCTTACACACACACACACACACACAAACATATATATATATATATATATATAGTGTGTGTGGAAATAGTATTTTTTCTTATCAATCTCTTCAATTCCATTTTTCATTTATTCAACAGTTTATCGTTGCATATTCGATGAATTAATTTTAGTTTAAAAAGTCAAATATGGTTTAATTAAATAAAAGTTGCCAGCTCGATTGATATGATCACGTTTGCATTAAATAGCAACATTTAATTTACTGCACGTCCGGTAATGAGAAACATATGTAGAAGATATAGTTCGAAAAAAATTAACAAGAAGAAAGTAGAGATGCGAAAGTAATCTTTTCTTTTACGTCGCATTAATAAACATGATCTCCCTTAAGATGATGAAAATACATTAGCATAAAACCTAACTTATAGAAAGCTTATCTTTATACGAAATTCGCTTATTAAATTTACATCTTATGTAAGTAATTTATGTTTGTTATTATTCAAAAATGTAAATTAGACTAACTCGTCGTTCGGTTTCTCAATTTGTTTATCGGACGTTTTCCATCTGTTTATCTCTGCCTTACTGAAATTCCGCTAACAACAGCCGATTTGCTTCGTAATTTTGAGCCACAGTTAAAGAACGATGTCGACACCTGAATCCACAATCAATTCTATGCAACGCTAATTTGAGGACTTTGAACACCAACAAGTTTAATGCACAAAACAGAAAATTCTTTGGCTTGGTTTGGCTTGGTTTTATTAACATCGCACTAAAAGTAACACGAGGGCTATTGGGGATGGACCTGTAATTTTGAACCTCAGTCAAGTGATGAGAACGATATCTAAGATGGCACACCCCTCTCCTAACTTCCACACCACGCCACCAGGAGGACTTTAGGCCCCGACAGATTTAACGTGCTTCAGCCCCTGCTACACGGTGGGTCTTAAGTGACATCAAGGCTCGAACCCATGACTCAACGGAAATCGCCGGCAGCGAGTCCGATGCCTTAACCACTAGGCTACCGCGGCCAAACAGATAGATCTATTCAAAATACTTTTCCCCCCAAATATTTGCAAGATAATTACAGTTACTTTTCCATTTAATCTTCAAAATATATGTAAAAAAAGCTTCTAAGAAAATTATAAGCTAATATTAATTTATTAAAGTTCTATTGCATGATAAACAAATTGAAATAAAATTATACTATAATCGTAATAAAGGAGTATAGTTCATAAAGAAATGTCTTAAATTTTAAATTCTTTTTCTTAAATTTAATATCACGCTTGAGTCATGAAGTAAAAGTGATATCATTATTTAAGAAGTAAAATGAAGCGGAACATGTCACTGAAGCGGAGAAATGCGGAAACATGTCATTGTAAAGATGGAAAGCTTTATCTTCGGTAGTGAACCGCCCGCCTGTGTCTTCTAAGTCTCCAGGATGTATTTTCTTGTATATATCTATCTTTTACGTACTAGGCTCATTTCCTATTTTTTACGTATTTAGCTTTGTAAGTATTTAAATAAATTCAAAGGGGGAGGGATAGAATTACTGACTGTTTTTTTTTTTATGAATTAACCCCTCTGTACACATGCAAATGAGTTATTGGAGAATACCTTCAAAATTCTGAGGCTGGGTCAAATGACGGGGCTGACTTGGATTTATTAATCGATTGATTAGCGTCGCATTTAATAGCCGTAGGGAAGAAATTGATAACGGACCTCGATAATTTTAAGACACCGTCAAGCGATGAGAACGTCATCAGAGCTTGTATTCCAATTATCCCAACTTCCACACCACATCAATATAAGAAGTTAAAGCCTAAAGAGCTTTAATATGCATCAGCCCGGTTACAAGTCGATTGATTGATTGTTGAATAACGTCGCATTTAAAAGTAAATCGAGGACTATTGATGACGAACTTCATAATTTTGAACCACAGTCAAGTGACAACATCCGAGCTGCCTCCTCCTCTTCTAACTTACACACTACGCCATTGGATACTCGACAGATTTTCGGCGTATTTTTAGGAATGTCAGGGTTTAAACCTATGAATGGATGGAAACAACGCAGTCGCCAGCCCACGACCATGGTTACCGCGTCCCCATGACGAGGATGTAGCTCGATTTCATAGCTAGGCTCTCAGTTTTCACACTATACTAAGTGATGATTCTGGGAACCCTTTTAATATAATAGGATTGATTTTTCTGATTTATTTTGAATTAACGTCGAGCTATAGTTTGATTGGCTTTTATTTGATAGTTTATTAACGTCTCATTTAGAAGTAATAAGAGGGCTATTGGTAACCTATCACATAATTTTGAGCTGTGGTTAAATGGCAGTGTTGACACCTTTGATATTGTACCTCAGTTTCTTAATTTTCCCATTACGCCCTGGGAGGTCTGAAAAGCCAAGTCCCTTTAAACGCTCATCAGAGCTTCTCAGACTGCACCAAAAACCTTTGGCAGAATCATAACTTGCGATTTGACTTGAGTGCTAAAATACAAGAAATTCACATCTGCGATCACTGATTTACTATGACCTTATTATAGTATAAAAATTAAGATTATAAATAAAAAAAACATAGTAGCAAGTCAATTGCAAGCATCGTTTTTAAAACGTTTTTCTGAATTTCACTTGGTGTGAGTGTGTGTGTCATCAAATTTTCGATCGTTAATTTAACCAACTTCCCATCAAGTTAGAACTCTGAAACCTTGGAAATCGTTCTCACTCGCCTAACAATGCGATATTTAGACATTTGCGACAAGTTTTAGCTAGTATTTTCTTCAATAATGCAGTTTACCCCAACCACTTGGCACGATTTCAAAAATAGGCAACAAACTTGGCGATTTTTTTGTTTGGCTGAACGTTAAGTCCATAAAACGGACCAGGGTAGCCACATTTGGCAAAATACTGCCAAATAATTCTTGTCGCCAAAAGTGATTGGGTTAAACTGTATTCCAACCATTTAATTTACCGGATGAATTAATTAATTTTAGTTACTTTTAACGTTTTTATGTATTTCACTTGGTGTGTGTTTCTGTGTGTGTGTGTGTATCAGTTTGTTATCAAATTTTCTATCGTTAAATTAACCAACTTCCCATCAAGCTAGAGCTCTGAAATTTCGGGAACCGTTCTTACTTGCCTAACAATGCAATATTTAGATATTTGCGACCAGTTTTAACTAATATTTCAATAATTTTTCTTAATAGATTTTGCCACTATATAAAAACGTTGGTTTTTATCTCGAATTATTACAACTGATTTCATTAAGAAATTGCGAGGGATTCAAACTAATGGATTCGACCAGCTATTCCTATTACGAAGGTCTTAAATTCTTTCTACAGTCATTTTGTGAGGTTTATTAGTAGGTTTTTAATATTTATAGAGCCTGAACTCAGTTTATATGCATCGCTTTAAAAAAAAAAAGGAACGCTTAAAAATAAATGAAGCAGATATTCTCTTTTCTCTGAGATAGTATTTTTCAAGAGTCTTTTGAAAAACATAGCAGTATTTTTTTAAAGAGGCTGTGTTTCTTTACAAGCTTTTGTTTCTTGGGTTCTCTTGAGCAAAAAGGGTGGAATAAGATGATACAAAATTAAAGAAAAGCTCTAGACAAAGGAAAAAAATTAATTAAGGTTGCTAAAGAAATAATAATAATAAAACTTTTCTTTGTCAAGATCTTAAGTAAAAAAAAAAAAAGATAAAAATGCTTTGTAAATGTATATCTAACGCATGCGCATAACTGGCTTGTATTTAAAAATTAACGTTATTTATATTATGTACCAAAATTCTTAGTAACAGGAGGGTTGGATTATAAAGAATACATGCCTTAAAACGTCTATTCAATTTTTAGAGAAGTATGATTAATATAAAAATGTACCGCATTTTTATCTTGATACTTCATATTACTTTAATAAGTTTTTGAATTTAAAAAATCTTATAAATATGTGTGCATGTTTTTCCTTTAAGAAGTTCTTATTTTTTGCAATATCTGTAATTACGAAAGTCATTCAATAAGTCCTTAGAAAATCCAAGAGATGGCACTTGTAGCATCAAGAATGGTTTGTTTTTAGTAAGTATTATGTGAGTCACGATGCTTACTCGTATTCGTGATCATGATGTCTTTTGCACCTCAAAAATTCTTCATCATAGCTTTTCCAACCGATGAGACCATCTTCGTCTTTTTTGAAAAAGATTTACCAGAAGCAACCCAACGTTTTAATTTTTGCTTGAATTGTGCGTAATGATGAATCCATTTATCATCGATGGTGACAATTCGGAGCAAATGACTTCGAAAATTCGAAGAGACAACAATCAGATTTTGATTTGGCAGCAAATGACTACCTAATCAAAACTAACATATGAATATATGTCAAATTTGTTTCGGATCCGTTTAACAGAGGGCAGCACCTAATGGTAACATTAATTTATATTAATAGATCAATCTGTCATAAAATACAAGTACTTTTTGAACCATCCTCTCAAATTCAGGTTTAATTAAGTTCTGATTTTGTTAGTTAAAAAAGATAGAGTGCTACTATCTTTTGCTTAAACATCTTATGTTTATAGCAAGTAACTTGCACGCCATGTTTGTTAACTATCTTCACATATCGCTATGATTATTTTAAGGGTTTCTTTTATATTGTGGTCTATTTTGTGTTGTTGTACAATAATTTTGGTTATTTAGTTACACTCTGCTTTAATAATTTGAATTTTGTCAACGATTGCTTGGTTGTCTTCTTCATAAATGATTTTATATTTTTTTTTATCCATGTCCAATTGTATGTTTGGTTTTATAACCGTTTACTTATAATATATTTTTGTTGGGGTTAGTTTGGACAATGATAAATAAAATTCTGAAAATAAAAGGCAACCTAAAAATTCTAAAACTGGATACAACAGTAAATATTTTACACTCTATCTCTCCTTCTGTTTTTCTTCAATAACTGGTTTTTTCTGTTTTTCAAATCATCTATCATTTTTTGGTAATTATGGTATTTATTAGTTCAGTTTTTGGTTTAATTATTTTCCTTTGGAAATTTCTATAGTATGTTAATATTTTTCTTTCATAGTTAAATTTGCATATTTATTTTTATTTTTATTCATTTTCTTGGTTATCAATGTTTTATTTGCATATTCATTTCGATTGGTGTATATCATTTTACTTAATGGTACAGAATTGATTGCTTACATATTCTTTTATTATTTAAATACAGAAATTGCTCCTTAATTTGTTTTTGGTAAAGCTACTGGTATTTAATTACACACACACACACACACACACACATATATATATATATATATATATATATATATATATATATATATATATATATATATATTATAAATTAATTCGAAAATATATTATCATTATTATATTTTCAACATTTTTAATAAAAAATGATATTCATAACGTTTTAATTTATATTCTGGTATCATAACAAAATCGAATTTCGAGTTATTTAATATTTCATACTTAAAAAAAATAGAAAAAAAATTCTTCAAATCATTTTAAATTTTCATTTTATCGCAAGAGTTTACTTTATATATTTTATTAGTGTAAGATTAAGTTATTTAATTTTAATATTTGCACTATATATTTAAAACTATTCAAATTTAATCATTCTCTCTACCAAAAATTAATAATTGTTGTTATCCGGATTTTATATTCCATATAAAAGCATTCACGGATATTAATGAATAAGAAAATTGAAAAAAAATATCTCGAAAAAAAGGGAAGAAAACTGGCACTTTTCTCTTTTTGATATTAAATTCTTCATTAAAAACGTAAGATTTGCTTTTGAAATGAATTTATAAATATTTAAGTAACTGAAAAAGTAATTCATTTCGTTTTAATATAGAAAAATATATCTTAGTATACTTAACATATATGAAGATGAATTAAAATATTTCGATGCAAATATTACCTCTTTAAATTCAGAAATTATGGTATGTAATTACGTAGCCTCTCTTTAATTTGGCATTCGATCGTTCAGCGCATTCTCTAATTCTGCACTAACCAAATCATTTGCTTCCTAATTTTTCGTGTGGATTAAAGAATTTATTAATCTTGATAGAGCTACTTAGTTCAACAGAAGTGCTCTCATTTTCAACCAAAATTTATTGTAGATGTAATTTTTCACTATAAAACAATGTTTCTTGTTTTACAGCGAATTACATAACATGTTTGGACAATATTAAAACTATGTACGTACAATGTACTCTATAGTAAAAATGTTTTCGATGACCAACAGGTGTTCTTCAAGTGCTAATAAATCAAATAAGGGTAAACATGTAACAAGACTAGCTCGTCACAACTTGTTTTAACTATTTGTGTTATATATTAATTTTTCTCTTGAGTTACACTTTTATCAATGCAAGAATATTCCACTAAATTAGTGTACAATGTTTGAATATGGTTTTTATTTGCCAGAATTACGAAACACTTTGACGGATATTAACAACATCTTCACAGTGCATAAACACGTTAAATATATTTTTTAATCATTCAATTTTTTATCTTGTGTGATTTGTTTTTGATATCCCATAAAAACTATATTGACGTTCAAGAATACGGCACGACCGGTATCCCTAACTTGATGGAATAAAGAGAGGTTACCATACCACTTTTCGTTCATTTTGACACAAATGTAAGGTATAAAATGTCAACAAACTTAAGTACAGAATGAAAGACATTTTAAGGAACTGAATCATAAAAAGATTCTGTAGAAATAAGTTTTAGTAATAATACATTTTGACAAAAATAAGTTTTGATCAATTCGAAATATTGATTTAAAAAATAGCATTAAATGATAATTATCTATTTGAAAGACAGAAACAGGCTGTTGAGATTCTGTTAATCTTTAATAAACATACATCAGAAACTTGATTTTGCATCTTGTTCCAAATTTTTCACTACGCGAAATAATGCATTAAAAATTGCAGCAAGCAAAATTTACTTCAAACTCGTGAAAAATGTGTCAGCGAGCGAGTCTCGAAATTTCCGTAAAATATTTAATCATCGTTTACAAAGGCATCAATCAGGACGTTTGAAATTATTTGCCAGTTTTCGTGTTAATGTATAAAAGATTTAATTTTTTAAAAAAATTTCATTTCTGTTCTCGTAACCAAACTTTAAAAAGTATAGCAATATCATTGAGTGTTGCATTATTACAAAATAACTAGTATTCAGTGGCTTACATTTAACCCAAAAACTGAAAAATATATTTCTGAATTATAATAAAAATTTGAAAGTTAATTAAACTTCGAATTTCATGGCATGAGGAAATTTGAAGTTTACGTTAGGAGAATGAGTTGAAAGTTCAAGTGTCATTCCCTTATATTGAGCATGACTCAAAGTTGCGAAGTCTTCGTCTTCGAAAGTTCTCTTACGATGTAAATAAACACCAATTTACTCCATCGAATGTCATTTAAATTACAAAAGTTCAATTAAAATAAATTAGTTTATATTAAAAAATTTCCATGCAGCGTTATATTAAGATTACTATTGTAATCTTATTCGATCAAGGTTAAAATATTTATAGTGAGTTTTACTCGAATAAAACAAAGAACATTTGTGGAAAGAAAGAAAACAAGAATAGAGAAACGACCTCGTCTGAGAGATATAATCTAAACGGATATGAGCGCCAATTATTGTATTAGAATTCGTGCGAAAGACAGATATCAACATCCGGCGCTAATTCGATAAAATATTT
>BMAW01048204.1:257887-278181 GCA_019974015.1 Nephila pilipes
CCGGAACATTATACTTTGGTCATGTAGATAATAGAAAAATTCAAATGCAATATAGAAGTTCGTACATTATAGCCTCTAAAATTCAATATTCAGCAAATTTAATTATTGATTTCCAATTAATTGGTGAGCATTGTTTACTTTAAGAAAATTAGAGGCTCAGAATTATAAGAATATATATATTACACTTTCATCGAATATAAACAAATTTTTCATTCGATTATACAAATTTTGCATCGTTAAAGGACAGCATTAGATTAATTAGTCATTAAGTACTATGCGATTGCCAATTTGAATAAATCATTATACCTTATGAAATCGAGATTGAAACA
Source organism: Nephila pilipes (assembly GCA_019974015.1). Taxonomy (NCBI): domain Eukaryota; kingdom Metazoa; phylum Arthropoda; class Arachnida; order Araneae; family Nephilidae; genus Nephila; species Nephila pilipes. The sequence continues at coordinate 258,217 of BMAW01048204.1, forward strand.
TTTAATTGATAATTAAGTATAGGTCCCTAGTTTTGATGATAAAAAAAGATCCATGTTCAATAAAAAAAAAATTGAGGTAAGAAATTTAAAAAAAGAATCAAGCATAAAAATATATATGACACCTATAAAAAATTAATTTTAAAAACTACAAAACCTTTTACGAGGAGCTTCAAAAAGCAAATAGTAAAAAAAACCCATAAAATAAGCAGTAAAAGTTTATAACATACTAAAAAGTATGACTGGTTTGGTTTTATTAATGTCGCATTAGAAGCAACACGAAGGCTATAGAAGATGGACTTCAATATTTTGAACCTCGGTCAAATGACGAGGACGATACTTGAGCTGGTACCCCTCTCCTAACTTCACACCACACCAACGGGAGGACTTTGGGTCCCAACTACACGGTGGTCTTAAGTGGCATCATTAAGTGGCCTGAACCCGCGACTCGACGAAAACCACCAGCAGCGAGTCTGCGGCCAGGGCCACTAGGCTATCGAGGTCACCTAAAACGTATGAATTGAGTGTCTATAAACGATATTTCAGTATCTCTTCTCGAAAAATATGTCATATAATGTATTCAATTCCTCTTTGTCTAACATATATTCTTCTGCGTAATTAATTCTTATATATATACTGATTTTAATTAACTCGTTTCATAACAACAAAGAAGTTTTCGCCTGACCATCGTACATTGAAATAACATAAAGCCGCTTATCAATTACAAAGTTTGTATTAAGTAACATATTTCTAATCCGATGATTGTAGCATAATTCTATGAAATAAAAGAAATGTTAGTAAATATATAGCACTTTAACATAATTAAAACCCAAACATGTATGATTGCTACGTTTAGAAAAGACTGATATGCTATGAGAATATTCGAAAATTATTTTATGACTAACAGTTTTTCATACTATTTCATTGGAAATTTTATTTTTTATTAAATTTCGACAAACAATTTTTATAAGATACGCAAAAATATGTCTGCGGCGGACTAGATTTTGCCTAGATTCTTATCAAAATTAGAATCTAAAACTGAGAATTGGTTAATATGATTGGTTAATTCCGTTTAGAACTATCATTCCATTTTATTTATTTCATTCCATTTTATATTATTTCACGTGAAGACATTTGATGAAACTGAATGTCGAACCAGTAATTTCCAATTGTTAACTACAAGGTAAAAACCAGACGGCTTCTGATTCAACTAAATACTAGGACCATCGTAGCTAAAAAGTATATAAAATTTGGAGTAGAATTCACTTACTTTTGTAAAAAGAAAATTAGGATATACATTTTAATATATGTTAAGTGAAAGATTTTCACTTTAATTAATAAAAAAGATCCTCTTTTTATATTAAAATAAAGAAGAAAAAAAATTTGAACGCCACAACATCTGAAATGCCACAGTATGGAAACCAAGCCGTAAAATTTCATGTATCCATTATTTATTTATTGAAACAGATTTAAAAGAATAGTTAATAAAAAGGAGAGGGAAGGGCTACGAAGATTGGGAAAAAATGCAAATTCTCATATGAGCAAATATTTCATAAAACAGTTGAAATCCTCCATTTTAAAGTTATGTGGAATATTATCGAAATTTGAAACAACTTTTCTCCTCTAAATAGGTAACAGAACGAATTTTTGTTTTATTTTAATTCCTTTATATTCTTCAAAAATCAGAGAAAATTATCCTAAGAACTAATATTTGATGTCTGTCAAAACGCTTCAAAGGTACAACGCATTTGATTCATTACATTTTGCTCCATTTTGTGCAGAAAGGTTTAAACATAAATTATACGAGATTGTGAAGCAATAAATTTTAATGATTTTGCCATTTTTAATATTGAAATTAAACTTATATTTCAACAATTTCAAAGAAATGTGTTAAGAAACTCAGGTAAAAGCAACATTTAAAAAATAAACCGCTTTACTTTAACAAAAAGCTACTGATAATAAGCATATAAGCTAGTTTGTATTTCAGAATTTTTATCTTCATCCTTTGAATTTATCTCAATGCATCATCACCATCATAATAATTCAATATATTTCGAACATAATGTACAAATTCGTAAAATATCTTAAATTTTAAGAAAACAGTTCATTTCTATTTTCAATTTAAAAAAACTATTTCTAAAAGCCAATTATTTCTTTTTTTAAAATTTACTTAGTTTCAAATAGCTTCGAGAGAAAGTAATATTCCTTTCCCCCCCCCCCCAAAGAAAAACGCGCTTTTCCGCAAATTACGCAAATGAAAAAAACAACCTTTCGAGCATCGAAAAATAATCACAATTACCATTTTTATTACTTGTCTTTCTTTTTATCAGTCTTTCCGATAAAAGTTTCAAAACCTTCCCGACAACAACCAATATTCTTTAATGAATTTTTCGAATAAGTTTCGAAAAGTCCTTGTATCGGAAGAAAACTTCGTCTGCGCGAAAAGCTCCACTGCGGACTAAATGCGCTCTTGGTAATTCCGCAAAGGTAGGGGTAGATTCCTTTCGATACATCTTCCTCTAGATTTCGCGAAAATTCAACTAACCCCCTGTCCTAACTTCCAGAAGAAAAAAAAATTTATTCTAAACAGTTTAGTTTTTTAGTCTCGTAAATATACCTAAAATATACGAAAATAAAATATTTTGCTACAAGTGTAATCTTAGATCGTAAATTCAATTACAAAATTTCGGAAAGAAAAAAAATATGTGTTACTGGAAAAAAAATTTTAGATTATATAATTAGGAAAACATAAAATGAAAAAATATAGAACCAATTAAGAAACATAAGTAAGAAATCCCATTTGCGTTTTTTTTAACATATGATAAATATTTTTAAGAAACTTACGACATAGTAATTGGCAAGAAACGACTGAATTTAAGAATTTAAATCTGCCAACAGGCGCGTTATCTTCACAAAAAATACTGAATTGTAAAGGTAAATTATGTATTTTTTTCATACAGAATCTAGACTGAGAGTATAGTGACATTGGATAAAGTTTCATGAAATCAAATCGCATACTATTAAAAAGATTTTGAAAATCATACTAAATTCTTCCCCCAAAAGAAATTTCTTAAAATCTTCCTTAAAAATTAAAACAAAATCCTTAAAAATTAGTAAAAATTTCATGTAAGTAATCAGAATAAATTCCAAATCATTACTATTTTTAAAAGCGAAAATACGAAAATGGGAACTCAGTGTGTTTTAAAAAAATTATATAAACATCTTTGTTTCTTAGCTTCCTTATTTTTTTTTTTTTTTTAGAATCAAAAATATAAATATAAATTTCAGAAAAATATTTACTATATTAATTATTTTCTGTAAATATAAAAATCCTAGTACAGTTATAAAATAATAAGAGTAGAAATATTTATTATTTTTAATGTCATAATAATTTCCATTATAGTTATGCTTTAAAAGCCATAACTAATTTTCAACTTATTACAGGTAAGAAAACCTTATTTTCTAACTGATTCAATATTTAAAAGTAACTATTTACTAGCTATAGTATCGTATCTATTTATTTATTTCGCTTTTTCAGTTTAAATTCCCGTTACGTTACCTAAAATTAGTGTGAAATTATTAAACAATTAATCAAATAAATCTCTTTAACAATGTAGTTTTGAATAGACATTCATTACAAAAGTTTATAAAATTTCTCAGTATTTAAAAAAAAATAAGATAAATGAAATACGTCTTTTTGAAAGTTTTCACTCATATTTTTAATAATTAATATTTTAAGCAATTTAAATTTAATGGCTGAAAACAATCATAAAATGAATGTAAATCACAAAGCGCACTTCTTTTTCCGAAGGGTAATCAAGTTCCTTTTCTTAGAAACCAATAAGAATTCTTTTCATTCCAGAATACTCTCTCAAACCCATCCTGAACAGCGCCGTTTATTGGTGTAACAGGTGGATTTATTCTCCACTCTAGTATTTGAAGGCAAAAGTTACTTTCATGAACGATTATGAAATGTAAATATAATTTACTAACTGAACTGTTCTTTTCCAAAAATATTACGTAACATATTACTTTAACTCATTTTTCGGAAGTTAAATACATGAAAACTTAATAGGAAGAAAAAATTAAATATGAATTAACGCCGACAATTTTGAATCGTTTGATTCAGGGTACTTTTTTTCCTTCACATTTTTTTATATTCGAAAATAAATTTTCAAAATCCATTCATATATATATACAACTTGTAGTCTCAACCAGACATTAATTTGTATCAATTCAAAATCATAAATACTTGACAAAAGGCTTCAGCTTTTATAATCAAATAATTTAATTTCTTACACTTTTAGTTATTGTGTGTTTGTAATAAAAAATTGCTTACATTCTCATTCGGTAAAATTGAAAAATAAAAAAAGCTCCGACACTTTTTTTAATTAACAACAAAACAAATATTATAACAAGCGACTCTAATTATTTAAACTCCTAAGATATTTTTAAGTATGTTCTCAAACAAATCGGAAAAAAGAGGTACACACTACACAACAAATAACACATTAAGATAAAAAAAAATTCGATTTCCTGGCAAATTCATTCTTAATTTATCAGCATCTAAATCAACTGACGGACGTTTAACTCGAAAAAATTCTAAAAATCAAAACTATCCCAAACCCGCGCTTAAAACTTGCAAACTTTTCCATCCCAAACGATTGCATCACTCTACCCACAAATCTCAAACAAAAACTTTTCCTCTAAAACTTATCAACATCCTACCTTTTCCCATTGTAGAAACTTGTAGAGAAGAAAAACGAAGCTACTGCAAAAATAGATGTCTTCTACAGGCAGAAATCCAGGACAAAGTCTACAGGTAAAAGGAAGCGACGTTTACAGACAGGGGGTTTCTTATTTTCCTAAAATGCTTCCGAAACAGAAGAAAGGGGAAGAATTTTTCACCGGCCACGCCGCTTTGACATCGCAGACTGGCGATGCGGACTTGCCGCTCACGACCGCCCCCTCGAATGCAGCGCCCTCTGTCGTCAGAATCGCTTCATCTCTTAGTATCGTCTGTCAATCCTTCCCCATCCCCTTCCTCTTTCGACTATCTCCGGAAAAGATTCCGTGAGTTATTTACAGCAGGCAAAGAAGGGTGTTGATCATTTTTGACCCGGGACGTCTGGTCAGCAGGTTGCCCTGCGTCCAATAATTAATTGTTCTGGAATCACTTGGTCAATTATTTTTCACTCTCATTATGTGACAGAAAACTTTTAGGGCATTTGATTAATACTGTGAGGTAAAGATTGCAACCCCTTCCGAGCCTCATAGAACAATAAACTCGTAATTCTAAATCATGTCGATCCTTGATATGAATATTTAAAAAAAAAAAAAAAAAAAAAAAACACGCTTATAAAAAAAGAGCTTCTATTTATTAATATCAAATGTTACTTATCTCTTTTTGTGATATGTTTTCTTATTTTCAATAGTCAATTTTTGTTAAAAAATTACTTTCTTGTGCATTTTTTCGCACAAGTTCTTCACAATTATTTCTATATTATATCTAGCTGTTTTGACTGCAAGTATCTACCAAGTATTGAAAATTTTCACAAACATCAATGGATAAACTCTCAGAATGTACAAGACAAAATGGCGAAGATAATGATTTTTTCTTCTAGTTGAAACATCCATATTTTTTCTCGATTTTACTGCTGAATAAATTAATTTAATTGCGGAATATATTTTAGGAACTCTTCCAAAAATATGTATGAATTTTTTATAACTCTTATATTTGTTAAAAATTAAGTGTACATTTTACTGTAGTAACTAAAGTTAAAGAGAGCTAATAAGGAACTTATTTAATTATAGATGATTTCATTAAGTACAAGAAGTTTACGGAGTATTATTTCTTGCCATGTTTTTTCACAGTGCTTTATGTTATCAGCTAAATTTCCAAGCATTCCCATCGATTTAAATTTGACTGGATAGGTTTTTATATAGCCTGTTAAAATTATTATCCTGAAGGAAAACTGTCTTTTAAATGGAATATTAATAAATTCTTTATTTTTGAATTCAAGTAACTCCGAATTATAATGATGCACACTTTTAATGTCAATATCATTATCCATATGTTCCATATCTAAACTTGTTTCCAAAACATATTTTTTATTTCCTACTTCATGAAGTACCCAGTACTTGTCTGGTTGATTATATTTCCTTATAATTTAAATAAATTTAGATAATCAATGATTGTTGATAAACAATACCATCCACAATGGGTATCGTAAAGTTTTAATTATCTCTAAAAATGATTCGGCATATGAATTAATCATTATTTACATTATGTTGTAAATTACAGCTAATAATATTGATTTGTTAGATTTCAGGAAGCCCGTATATTGGAATAACCCGCATTATATCGTAAAGTTTTGATTATTACTAAAAATAATTAAAAGATCAAAACTTAATATCTATTTATTATTCTTATATAAGTCTTCCCTACATAGTTACCCCCCCCCCCTCTTGTTATACATTTCTTCCGGAGTTTGCTGACCTTTCGAAGGCCGTCATAGAAGAACTCAGTAGATTGAATTATATTCTTCTCCATATGTAAATAACAAAATACAATAAAATAACGAAATAAGGCTAACACAGAAATTTTCGTTGGGTGACCGTTGCCCTCTATAAGAGATGGAAATGTTAATCATAAAACGTTGAGGGGTCTGGCTTACCTCTCTTGGTAGTTATATAAAAGCTAATAAAAATGAAATTTAACACTGAAAACATATTTTAGAGAAAATATCCGTTTCGAGTATAAAAACTGAATGAAGAAACTAATTTAAATAAAGATTCACTTAAATTAAACACCAGATTAAATATATAATCAAGGAATAGGGAAAAGCATATTTCCAAAATTGGAAGGAAACTCAAATGGAGACCAAAGTGGATGGAAAGAGATTTAATCTCGAAAGGAGACGTAGTGCTTTGATTTTAGAACAGGTACCGAATAGACAAGCTTAAATTCTGAGTTTTAAATTATTTTCTAATTAATATGCTTTTATACTAAATTTATTCAATTGATTTTCAACAGAATAATTCTTATTAAAGCCCTAACACAATATATTTTAGTTGTTATTAATACTAAATTCATTTTGCATAAAACGTATAAAAATATATCAATCATCATAAACAGAGCGACAGATGTAATGAATTACGACATTCCTTGGAACATTATGTATTCCTCTTTCATTTATCTCTCGGGCCAATCTTCTCTCTCTAGCGTATTTTTATTATCCTGAACTCCTCAATAACACAATCCATCCATTTTCGTTTTGGCTTCCCATAATTCTGATATTAATGAATTTGTGGCTAAAAATTGCTTCTGTTCATCTCATGAAAATGATTGATGAATTAAAATAAAATAAGGAATTTTTATTTTATACAATGTCATTATATATACGCAGATGTTATTCTTTTTTATTATTATTATTTTGCCCTCTTTTTACTATTTTGTCCTCTTTTTTTTACACCATGAAACATGCATCTTCAGACATGTCTTTCAAATTCAAGAAATAGCATTTAAATTAATTCGGATAATTCCAGGCGTCAAACATTCAAAATTTATGTAACAAAAAAAGGAATTTTTACCAGAGTAGTTCAAAAAGTACTTGTATACGAAGACAGATGACCTCATTAAGATAAATTGTTGTGACCATTGGGTGTTGCCATCTGTTAAACGGAGCCGAAACCAGTTTGACATTGATTCATAAGTTAATTTTGATTTGATAGTTATTTGAAGCTAAATCAAAATTTGATTACTGACGTGTTGAGTTATCATCGTTTGTGAGACCAGGATTCATCGTTATATATCGGGATATCAACGTTGGGTTGCTTCCGGTGAATCTTTTCCAAAACAGACGATGATGTACTCATCGGTCGGAAAAATTGTGACGAGGAATTTTTGAGGAACGAAAGGCGCCATGATCAGGAATAAGAGTAACTGAGACTTAGACAGCTGTTTATTGAGTCATGATGCTAACTAAAAACAAATTCTTTTCAATGATACAAGCACCATCTCTTAGAATTTCTGAGAATTTATTTTACGACTCCTAGAAACACAATCTGGAATAGCTTAAATAATTAATAGGGATAAGGGTTAGAGATTAGAGAATCACTAGTTCTAGACTTGATACTATAACTATGTTACATCGATCATTGTTCTAGAGCCACACAAGAGCTGTTGTAAACAGACAGCATAATTTTAAACCACAGTCATACGTCGAGCAAGGTATCTTAGCTAATACCTCATTGTAAATATTACGTTTCGTATGTATTCTGTATGACGACCCTTGACGGTTGGTTGACTGGATATATAGATGCAAGGGCGATAATTTGTCAACCTGAGCCAAATAATAGTTAATTTGCATTTGGGAAAGTGTATTAGGTAAATATTTATTACAAATGTATATCTGTAATCTAGACGCAAGGTGATTGTGATTATTAATTTTGCAGAGAAGCAACACTAGGGTTATTGGAGATGGACCTGGTTATTTTCAGCTTCATTCAAGTCACGAAGACGACAGCTGAGCTGGCACGTCCCTCTCCAAACTTCCACATCACACCATCAGGGGGACTTCAGACCTCGACCAGATTTAACGTGAATCAGCCCAACTATACAGTGAGCTTGGTTTCAACAGGGTACAAACTCATGACTTGACGAAAACGACACCGAAAGCGAGTCTGCGATCATAACCACTAGGTTACAGTGCCTTAGATGCAAGGTGAAGGAAGTAAAAGTAGGCATTTGTTGGTGAGGCACAGAGTCGAAGAATACAAATATCGCTAAGGATGTATCTCCCATGTTTACCAAAGTCAATAAAAAAAGGGAAGATATAGAGAGAACGTTATACTTCGGGTTGACTCGTCCAAGAATATGAAGCTCACCCAAAAAGAGTTCGAAACTGTCTAGCTGGTCTTCCGGGAAGACCACTACTTCAAACTTCAATGAAAATTAGAAACAGATTAAATAGAAATAAGTTTACATAATCATGATGATGTGTTTTACAATGAAATTAATACGTAAAGAAATGAAAGATTTAATACGTTAAGAAACGAAAGATTACGTAAAGAAAGGAAAGATTAATGAGTAATTTAAATTGAAGTTTTTGTAGAAAAATAAACGAATAAAGCAAACAAATTTTTTAAGTGTCCATGCCTCAAGACTGGGAGTGTTGTACTTACTTACAGAAAGTAAGCCACTGAGGAATTGATGGAAATAAGACTTGAACTTATGATTCGTCTTGAAAATAGTCAATCTTGAGTTAACGTAGCCCCCTCGATTCTAACATTACCAGGGAAAATATTAGCGGCTGCTGCATTTAAAATCTAATCGAACACCGAATTTCTCACGAGGTGGAGCGCTGCGTAGAAATGAGGAGGGATGGGTAATAAATCTAAAATCACCATCATTAAGTAATCTCTGGAGATTCTTCTCTAACAGTTAATCATGCAACTCAAACATGATATTAATCAAATTATGCTAAACGTAGCAGAATACAGATTACAATGAGAATGTCCCAAAACCGAAATTTCAGATGAGTTGTATACAGATCAGCTACGGAGCATTTGCTCTTTTCTTCCCTCAGAGAGAAGAAAATGTAACTAGAGACTTTCAGAAGAGAAAGTTTCAGTTACGATTGGTTGAAAAAAAACTTATTAACTAATGCACGAGGAACTTGTACCTCTTTTATCATCCTTTAACTATCTCCAGATTACAAAGGGAGGATTCGGTTCCGGATTATTTGCAGTACGGGCATTAATCATTTGTCCTAGCACAATCTGGGAGACCGGGTTCTTTGTCAATAGGTGTCCTGCGTCTAACAATTGATTACATTGTCGTCTAATCCATCGCTCATGGGTACAATGGGGGACAAGGCTTTTTTATGTCAAAGCAATAATCTCACAGATGGGTTTTTGCCCGTTCTAATCTTCAGATTAATCTGAAATTTGTATATATAACACGACTTGATCTTGTAAGACAAAGATTGAATTTTTCAAACATTTTGGTAGTAATTAATATGAGAAGGGGAAAAAATTCAAACAATTATCGTAAATTAGTTTCGTCATTAAAATAAAAACGTTTATTATTTACCTATATATGATCTAGAGGAAAAAAATCGTGGCATATATCTTAATACTGTTCAAATTATCTCAGTTTTTTTTATTCTATTTTTTACCTCAAATGATTTACTTTTTTTTTATCTGTATATCCATATTTGGCTAAGTCGAATGCGCGAAACATTCGTTATTTTACGGGGGGGGGGGGGGCGGGGGCGTGGATTTATAATCTATACAAAACTCCATAAATGCAAGAAAGGTAGAAAAAGGAAAAAGAATCACAAGGATTCAGAAATTCTAGAACGATCGCTTGGGCACTCGGGGGTGCATTACCCATGATTATCGTAGATAGTGAATCCCATGAGAGAGATGAAAAAGATAGCTTGGATTCGTAAATCCCGTAATTTCTTAGAGACGGTATACCTATGAGGGCGCAAAAACATTGTAACATTGACTCTTCAATTATAATATTACTTTGAAAAGTGTAATGCCTAATTATTGACCTCTCTGACCTTAAAAACGTTTGTGCAGCAGTTTTTTATCACTTATATGCTTCCTTCTTATAAACTTTAGAGCCACAGCGTTCCGTTCTTTATATTGCTATCTTAAAAACTTTTAAGCTACAACGTCTCATAATTATACCGATTCACTTGCATGATTTGTGATTCTCATCTACTATTCTGAAGGCACTAAGTACATATTTGTGACTGAACAATGATATTTTTTATTAAGTAAATATCGAGAACTAAAATTAAACAACATTCTATTGAAAACAAACCAAACAAAATCCCACTAAAATTTTTGCTATTTACATCATGTCTTGAAGCCTCGAGATAACATTTACTCGTAGTCTGATCTTAAAGTCGTGACCTTTTCTAAAAGAAATTTTTTTTTGTTAGAATTTATTTATAGATCCTTACGAAATAAAACTCCAACTTCCTTTGAGAAGCATCGTAAGATTCATTCCTTACGATCTCAAAAATACACCTCCTTTTCGGAATATTTCAGATTTAAACCTTAATTTAATTTTTTCCTTCACTCTTGAAACTATATCTTATTTTGTATTCTTTTACATTTTTGGTTTATGATTATCCATTTCATACAACTTTTCTGTGTAATTCTCTCTCTCTCTCTCTCTCTCTCATGTAATTCTCATACACACTTTAAATATTTTTTTATGTATTCGCATTTCACGATATACTTATACAAATTTCGTTCATTTTTTTACTTGTCTCAAGCAACTTTAATACTTCTCTTCATTTAATGCTCATACTGTTATTAGAAACTAACTCTTTTAAAACATACCGATCTTTTTATATAAGTTTTATTTCATATCATTCATATATTCATTAAATTCATCGCTCTTTTAATTGAATTCATTTTTCAAGCGGAAATGCATTCTAAATTTTGTTTAAAATCACTCGTGAAATTTAAAATGTTGCAGTTGTTTGAAGTGTGGTTGATTTTCATTATTTTGGAATAAATTTCCAAAAAAAATTAGCTTTTTACTTCAATTATTAGTCAACTAGACCACAAGGGGAGCTTTGAATTAATTCGTACCCCATGGTTTGTTTGATTGTTAATTAACATCACACTAGAAGCAGCACCAGATTATTTGCGACGATCCTAGTAATTTTGAACCACTATAGAGTGATACGGGTGACCATCTGAGATAAATAATTACTCTCCTAACTTCCACACCACGCCATCGAGATCACTTTAAGTCATACAGATTTAATGTAAAATACATCCCTGCTACATTTCAAACTTTGGAAGGACGAGACTGGAAACATCTACCCTTCGGCTGCGCATACTCTACTGTACCAATCTTTTACTCGGACAACATGTCATGTGGCGTCAGGTACTTCATTATAGGTAAGCAAACAATAACGTATCAGTTCGGTAGGATGCCACATTGACTTGTAAAATGCCTTTTTCATTCTTACTTGAAAGCAAGCTGCCACTATTTTCATAAAATCTTCAAGAAAAGAAAATAGCAATATTACAGACTGCCGTTGGAAGCTGTAATTTATTGCCATCCGTTTTTCTCTACAATGAAATGCACTCATTTCTCGAAGAGGTGTTGCCATAGTTTTTCTCGACGTGATCGATCAATCGAAGCACATAGGTCACTCAATCAATAAGATGACGCCTGTTTCCGCAGTTCCCTGTTAGCCTTCAGTATAGCTTGCACTGCGATGGAAGACAAGAAGGATGATTGAAAATAGAGAAGTATCCATATAGTATCCCGGGGGCGCATCACCCATGTTTACCAAAGACAGCAAACTCCATGGAAAAGCACCTGAGGGCAGTTATGAGAAATATTTCCCAGTATTGGAAAACCCCATAAGCTAAACTCCTTCCCCCTTCTCTTTTATTTAAACGCCTGCTAAATTTATCATTTGTAGCATTGTATTAAGGCTCCCGTCTACCCACCATTTTGATTTCATCATTTTAATGTTAATCCTATGGAATTTCGACTTGAATTCTCCCATCTTTATTATTTGAACTATTTGAATGCAATAAAGTGCATCTGAAAGAGCAAAAAATAATGAATGCTTCTGTGGAATTACTTTTTTCCTCCGATTTTTAAAAATATTTGAAAATATTCTTTAAAGACCGGAAAACTCAAAAACGAATCATTAAAATAAGAAGAAAAATCTTAGGAAAAATGTAATTCCACAGAAGCATTCATTATTTTTTGCTCTTTCAGATGCACTTTATTACATTCAAATAGATCAAATAGTAAAGATGTGAGAATTAAAGTCAGAATTCCATAGGATTAACATTACGTCCACGAAATCAAAATGGCGGGTAGACGGGAGCCTTAACAGAAATTTACTGCAAGAATCATGCTATATTTCACAATTTCCTTTAAAGAGGGTGGTGGTTCATTTACATGAAAAATTATTTTTGATAGTACGGGAGAGTATGATTCATAAACATTATTGCTGTAGCGCCGGAACGATTTCAATTAACTTCTCGGTAGTATAAAATTTGATCAATGTCATGGTTTTTTTTATGTTAGATAAGAAACTTTAAAAAGTTATCACATAATTAAAAAAAGTTCAGTAACTAAATATGAAAGATAGCCTAGTTTCATTTTAACAGAACCTTGCAGTTAAGTACTGTTTTACAATTGTGTTATTAGGCAGTATAAAACCAACAGTTTTTTTTTAATCATACCTAATAAGTAAACGTAAAAAAACCTATTTTCCGGAAATCAAAAAGCCTTGGAACTTTTATTGAATTTTTTTTTTTTTTTTTTTTTTTGCATCTGATATCTTAGAATATATTTTATATGTCTCAAATAAATTGATACATAAAGCATTTTTTTGTTTCAAAGATAGAGAAAAGGAAATACAATGAATTATTCTGAAATATATAGCCGTAAAATAAATTTTACTTTACTTTTTGCATACATGAAGAATTGCATAAAACCATACAGAAAAATTAGATATAATTTTAAATTTTAAAAGAAAGTAAAAAGGTGATGAACAGAATTCATTACACTTTGAAAGATGTAACAAAATTCACGTAGAATTATTACGGCCATTAAGTACATATATAACTCGAGAATTTAAAGAAAGTCCGTCCAAAAACGTGACTCAGAATACATCTTTTTACTCTAGACATATTTCGTTTAAATTTTAATGATACAATCGATGTTTTTTATGGGCTTAGAGACTGTAAAAATCACCCGAAAAAGGAGCAGCTCGTAAATGAGATTTTAGAATTTTTCAGTAGTGCGATTTCGCAGAATAAATTACGTGTAAGTTTCAACATCCTTTTTTGTACCTACTTCAAATGATAACTCTATTACATTTATTTTATTTTTTATTTTTCAAGTCCTTCATGCTTTCTTCTTCCGTAATAAAGACTGTTTCAAAAGAGAGTTAGAATTGTTACGTTTCTCTCGATTTGAATTTATCTATTTCCACCAGAATTTCAAATTTTACTTCACGCAACAAACAGAATTATCTCAAAGATGTGCTGAGTCGTTTTAAATTTTAAAGACTCCGACAGTTTCCTGATGAAAAATAAATAATTCTCTACACAAAACGAAGACATTTTCATTGGTCTTTAATATGTTGTCAAGGCAACCGCCTTCTTTGAACCGGCAAAGATGTAAAGTAGTTGACGCTTTATTTCAAAGAGCATTTTCAGTTCACAGCTTGAATAGAAATACTTGTATTCTGAAAGAACTCAAGACGAGAATAATACGAGCCTATTCAATAAAAGGATAAATTTTCTTGTATTATTACTGTAACATTGTCGATTTTACGAAACTTAGATTTTTTTTACTCACGTTTATTTTATTGTATATATATACATATACATACATACATATATATATATATATATATATATATATATATATATATATATATATAAATGAGGAAAAAGAGCATACAACTTCTATTTCAGTTCATGTCTGAAAAAATAATACCAATTATCTGAGTAAAGTCAATTTATTTCATGTTAAGAATGAGAGAATGTTACATCAAGGTAGTGGTGGACTTGCGACCACTCGCTTCCGTAGATAAAGCAGACGAGGGATAATATTTACATCCTGATAATTTGAAAACTCCAGATGCGTTGCATAGCTTTCGTGACTAAAGCGGGAGAGAAGGAAATTTACCTTGCTTGTAATTTATATGCAAGGATTTCTTTAGAATCACGGGGTATTGGATGGAGGGATTTCTGAGTATTTTAGCTGCAGACAGAAAGTCTAGTAGAGATTATCCCTGCGAATTTGGATCCGTGGAAAACGGATGACTGAGCAGATTTCAAGAGCGCATGATTACAAAAATTAAAAACTAAATAGGGATGGCATCAGGAAATAAAAATGAACTGTGATAGTTAAATTATAAGAAAATTAAGGAAGTTAAATTAAAGGGAAATTATTACACATATATCAAGAATACTTTTCTGATTTATAATTATATTATATAATATTACAAATCAAAAGAAAAGAAAAACAAAATAACAAGACATTTGGAAAAAAATTAAATTTTTAAGAACATAAATATTTTTAGAAAATACAAAAAGGAGAATGTTATATTTAATGTTGTAACAGGCTTTAGACTGTTAAGCTGTATTTTCTATAACTATAAGCCTAACTATCCCTATCAACAAAATACATAATTAAAAAAATTGTTGTAGCACTAAAAAATTAAAAAAGTTTGAATATTTAAATCCAAAGAAAAAAATTTAAAAATATATCTTTCAAAAACTAACGAAAAAAAATTTAAATGAAATAAAGAACTAAGATTATTAAAAAAAAAAAAAAAAACACCAAAAAAAAGCCCTTTAAAACCACTAGCAAAAATGGAAAACTAAAAATCAAGAACAAAAAAAACTAAAGAGAAAAATCGCAAGATTTTCCAAATATAACACTCCACGTATATTAATATTAAAAACAATAATACAAAAGAAATGCAAATAAATTTAAAAATTTACGAAACACGAAAGATTAAAATTCAAAAAATATAATTACCCACTTTATTTGCATACTGATAATATCATTTCAAGTCTTTAAAATACTTGAAAAGGCATACAAAATTAGTCAAAAAATATGCTAGTTAGCAAAATACTATCACTCATCAAACACCACACATCAATCTTTGCACGTGGACTAAAATTTTTAAATTTTGCCAGAATGCAAATATTAAACTCTATAAAAAAAAACTATGTTTAAATGTTGCCGGAATACAAATTTTAATTTCTATAAATACCCACAAAACAATAAAAAGCCAATACAACAATTAAGAAAACTGAAGAAAAAAATTATTACCTAGAACATATGTGGCCAAAGTAATATTATAAAATAATCATATATGTTTAACAATTATTGAAATAATTAAATGTACAATACAAAATTTATTAGATCAAGAAACAAAAATGTACAATCTATAATATTTTAACTATCAAAACTTTTACGACAAAGCTCCAAACTTTAGTGTCACAAAATTAAGCATACACCCTTAAAAACTGCGATTTTGCTCCCACTATTTTTAATGAATGAATGCAACAGTTTTGTTTCCATTAAAGTACAAATATTTGATTTATTAGAGACAAAAAAAATTTATCTGTGAAAATGAAATGCAGAACTGTGTGTGTGTGCGAAACTAATATTGAAATTTGAAAATTGTCACTCGAATGTTTGAAAAAGATTTATAATCTCTACGTGACTCTATAAAGGAAGCTCTAAGCAGTCACGAATGCGTACCAAAATTGATCCAGATGAATGAAAAAAAAATGTAGTCAAACTGTGAATCAACCTGGAAAGCCGAGGGAAAAAAAATGCTTCTCGCAGTTTGATGGCAATGATACACATCATTTGAGAAGTAAGGAAAACTCCTAAGTGAGTAATGTAAAAACTATATCATCTACTTCTACAGACATAGCAAGATGTGCTTTTGCAGAAGTAAATGACAAAGATCGCGTATCTAAAAAAAAACATTCATTTCCAAAGCAAATAAAGAACTACATTTGCTGTAACCACATTCCAAAGTCTCGATACTTCTAGAATAATGTAAGAAAAGATGTAGAGGTGAAAGCAAATTCAATGTTTATGAAAATGGGGGTCGCACTGATGCATTTGGCGGAATCCTAATTCTAAACTGTTTTTCCCCAAACTCTATCCTCACTGTATGTCTGCGAAAGGAGTGTGAAAATCCCTTTTTTCTGATTAAGTCATGGATGAAATGGAATTTATTGAAGAATAAAACTACCTACCCGATAATTAGATTTAGGGTTGTATTGTATGTTACAAAAAAGATAAAGAAAACGCAAAACCTACAAGCTAAAGTTTTTAAGTTAGCATTCATTGTGAAATAATAAAATGCTATTGCATGCACCATCTTAAACTCTTGATTCCATTGTGATTGAAAACTATATAGTCTCAGTTGGGAAAAATTGGTTTAAAAGCATATTAGAAGCAAAGAACACGAAAATGAGTAAAAGTATCAAGTGACACAACACAAACCCTTTTAAATCAACGAATAAAAATTGTAAGGTGTTTTAAACGCAAAGGAATATTGAACAAAATATTAATTTAAGGTTTTTATCATTTAAATTTAAGGAGTTATACTAGATATATATATTCTCCGTTTTGTGACTGAGGAGAGTTTCTCATTGCTGTATTAATTTAAAGTTATTAAGTTAGTGAAATTATTTCAATAAGATTATAATAATTGAAAGAATTATTTTCAAAAAAATCCATTCCTTCAGTAATGTGATTAATTCAAAATTTGATAGATATTTCCAAAAAAATTTCATCTACACTGGTTATCATAAATTAAGGAAAATTCACAAAAATCGCGATAACTCAAGAAATTACACATGGAATTTTATGAAACTTACCCACAATATACAACACATAGTAAGGTATTAAACAACATAAAAAGAAATTATCAGACATTAATAGTAGTATAGAAATTAGCACATGTATAAAATAAACAAATTGGAAGTATCGGTTTGCAATAGAAAAAGTACCTTTAATATGGAATATGATTGCCTCTAGAAGCAATACAGCACAAACAGCGATGTGTGATGCTTCAATTATGCGGTCTATCAGTTCAATAGGAAGTGAGAGCCATTGCTCTTGTAAAGCAGATGCAAGCGCGGCAAGGGTCTGAGGGGGCGGATTGATGGCAGATACACGCCTCCCTAGAGCATCCCAAACGTGCTCGATAGGATTCAAGTCCGGGGATCGAGCTGGCCACTCCATGCGCGTAATTGTTTCCTGTTGAAGATAATCATCAACAATGCGAGCTCTGTGTGGTCTTGCATTATCGTCCTGTAACAGGAAGCAATCACCAATCGCCCCGGCATATGGGCGCACATAAGCATCAAGGATGTTGTCTCGATAAACCTGAGCATTCACGGTTCCCCTTGGAAAGACATGGAGGTCTGTGCGCCCTCCTAAGGATATGCCTCCCCAAACACAGACACTGCCTCTTCCGTATGCATCTCTTTCACGGATGTTTGATGGATGATAACGGGTCCCAGGTTCTCTCCATATCAAATAACGTCTACTGTCTCTTTCTAGACTAAACCTGGACTCATCCGTAAAGAGAACAGACCTCCATTGATCTGACGTCCAGTGGACATGTTGCCGGGCCCACTGCAAACGGTCTCTCCTATGGCGTGATGTGAGCGGCACGCAAATGGCTGGTCGTCTCGCATACAGACCACCTTCGTGGAGCCTTCTGCGCACAGTTGACGTTGACACCAACCTTCCGGTGGCTGCAGCAAGAGAGGATCTAAGATGTGTCGGAGTAGCGGTTCTATTCCTGCGTGCACTTAATGTCAAATATCGGTCATCGGCACTGGTCGTAACAGTTGGCCGTCCTTGACTGAACCTCCTAGATGCCGAATCTGTGGTTTGAAATTGCCTCCAAAGTCTATGAACCACAGATGGACTCACATTTAGCCATCTGGCCACTTCTGATTGACTCTGCCCTGCCTCTAGTCTCCCGATGGCTCTCCATCGTAGTTCTTCAGGCAAATGATGCCTAGAGGTCATTATTACGAATTGGCTATCTCAGATTTTCAATGTCGCAATCACAGTAAAATTTGTGTGCTTTCTCTCAAACTTGGACTTTTATGCTCCAGGCAGATGACGTAAGCCGAGTGCAGCGTCACTAATTTGCATATTGCAATTTTACTCAGCTACTCTTAGTGGACAACATATGCAAATTTTGCACGGTTTGGCTTACTTTTGAAAGAGTTATCGCTATTTTTGTGATTTTTCCTTAATTTATGATAACCAGTGTATATTGTAATATTACACATGTCTTATTATGATTCGCTGAACAAATTAATAATTACCGACAAGTAGCACGGAAAATGATTCTTGCAATTCCAAACAAATACCATAGTGTTATAGGGGCTGAATTGCATCAAATCTGTTCTTGCTATTTATATCCAATCTAGCCGTCAAGCTGGAGTAGACTAAGAACTTTCATAAAGTCAAAGACAAGAAAATAACGCTTGGTCAAGTCCTCCCTAGGAAGACACAGACAGCAAAGAAGATGTTCAGGTGAGGACTGTTCAGAGTTACAATTTCTACAGACGAGGAAGATTTTATTCCTCTGATCAAATTTGAGGCACCTCAAGTGACCTCTTAGAAATCATGAAATTGTCCACTGGACCTGGAGGAGAATGCCGAGAAAGGTCAGTAGTAGATTTAATTCTTGAGTAAGCCTCTAGAAAAGTTAAGGTGACAGGTTCAAAACCATTGAAGTACTCTCCTTAGCTAGAGTAACATATACTTCGCTACCGCTGAGGGTAATATGAGAGGGAATCCACTGAAAATGTACACTACGGTAGAATGAAAATTTTTGGAGTTAGATCAGTATAGAAGAGAGAAAAAATTGATGATCTGCCACCAATGTTCGGCCAAAATCCAGATATCTTCATAGGAGGTGCAGAAGGTTGCAGCTTTAAGACCTTCTTCAATTAAAATTAGTTCCTATCGAAAAAACAAAGCAGTGGTCAGAGTCTCTGATTTTAATGCTAAAGTTGGTAGTAGGTGTTTTCACGAAAATACCACTTCCACTTAGGTTCCGCCCATTTTTACTGACATCAGTGAGTGCTTTCAATGGAATACTGCTAAGAGTTTACAAAGAGGTTTGACGTAGATAATCTGGTATACCTGTATCAAAATGCACTCCAGATAGTCTTTACAAAGGTTTGAATCAAGGTTTCAACAAGTGACCTTTAACACTGGTATCAATGAAGCTCATTCGCGAGACGAAACGAAAGAGAAATAGTGAAAAGATACTATTTCTCTTTAATCTTTGGTGTCCAATTATGCAGGGAAAAAAAGAGTTATGGTTAAGAGAACCATAACTGTAGAGTTTTTTTTTTAAAATATTTTGCAATTTAGCCTAGCGT